>CM061919.1:251339724-251383361 GCA_031002005.1 Vandiemenella viatica
AGACACATCTCATATAGTTAAAAATTGTTGGTGTCTCTGCCATCAAAACCAATATCATCAGAGAAATTATGGCTAGCTAATGAAAATAAAACCTTGTGTGTAGATAAAGTTATCTCAGTGAAGCACATATAAATTGCAAAACACATATAACTTGCAGGCACAAACAATAATACAGAGCTCCTTTGTCAATTAATGGAGAAGTAAATACAATACATTAATTTTCCTTAGATCCTATCATAAAGTACTGATTCTGCGAGTTGTGCAATTTGTAGCAATATAATTATATAACAAAATAGATGTGTACAGGAGAAGATACACTATCACAGAATGATATGTGCATTTCTTATAACACCTAGGACTACATTTATTCAAGACACTGGCAACTATTTTGCAGATAGCTTTGAAAGAAATTCTATGGAGTAGAAGGTGCCAGTTAAAAATATTTAAACATTTTTTTTCCTGTCTTTAATTTTAACCCTTGGCAGAAATTTAAGATTTGTTGGAAGCTTATTGAAGATATGTATTCCTGAATATCTTACCCCTTTTTGAACAAATGATAATGACTTAACCGTCAAGATTAAATTTTCTTGTAGTGTAATAATTGTTAATTTTACCATTTACTATTTTTTAATATAGAGTTAATTGGTGAATACAGAAGATATTAATTGGTATACAGCAGCCAGTGTTAAAATTCCTAACTTCTTGAACAGCTCTCTGCTAAGCTCACACATAATTCTTATTACTCCATTTTGGACTCTGAATATCTTATGAATTTATTTGCCACAGATAATTATTGCGTACACCATAAATGAAATAAGCAAAATAAACTAGTTTTCTCATACAGAGATCACCTATGGCTAAATTTTATAATTTTCAAATGTTGTAACCAATTGCTTTAACAGTCAGAGATGTGTACCAACCAATTGAAATTATGATTAATATACAAACCTAGAAATTTTATCTATCTCATGAATGGACTGGCCATCAAATTTTATATGTATGTCTGGTGTTAATCTGTGTGACATACTGAGTTGCATATATTGAGTTTTATCAGAGTTTAAAGACAAGCGATTAGATATGAACCAATTGTTAATACAGTCAAAATCAAAATTTGAAATATGTTCTCTAGAGAAATTGGAGGTAACTTTAATTCTTACACTTATTCAAGGTATAATTTTATTCATAAAGCATAACACTCCAAAACATTAGGCTTACACTCAATCATAAACAGAAACATCCCCCAGAGAAATCCAACTGAACCCTCAATAAGAAGTAAACCAGAATTACACACGTTGCATGTTCCATTCAGACAGATAGTTATTTCAGTAAAACTCCAACACATCCTTAATACTCTCAACATTACATACGAAATGAAAACTGATGCATTAAAAATACTACACAACCCACTTCAAACATAAGACATACACATCCAGACACAGCAACTCTGGTGCCATTTGATACTCAAAACATGCATATGTACAAATATCCCGCTGTAAAAATAATTAAATTAATAGACACAAACCTAAAAATGTAGAACATAATTCCAAATACCTGAATGAAGTAAAAAGAACACTAGCACTACCAACAGTGCAGAATTATTTCAGTTTCAGCAACAATTATTATTTAATAAAAGGAAGGACTCCTCATGGAACCCAAAATACCTGGAACATTGGGCAACATTTTTATAACTCCATTGAAGGGAAAATAGTGAAGAAAATCATTATGCAAAAATGTTTTGACATTGTTTGTTGGTACTGTTTGGTTGATGATATAGTGATTTATTTATGACACATGTTATAACACCTTACGGAATTACATCAGGACAAAAACACATCACAGAAACATCACTTTAGAAATAGAATACAAAGGGGAATTAAATTTTCTAGACCCAAGAAAAAAACTGAAACAAATATATATAGCAGTTATCCAGTAACATAAATTATTAGCTAAAAACAGTTAATACAAAACACTCATGGTTAATGCATAAGATACTAAACCAGCTGGAAAAGAGAATACAGAAAATAACACAAGAACATCCCAACGATTCATGAATCGAAACGCAAATACTTATGCCACATAAACATCTCAAAACATTAAAAAAAAAAAAAAAAACTAGCAACATAGAAAACAATAGGAAGAAATGGGACACTAATACATATTAAAACATGGAAATGCAAAGCATAACAAATGTGTTTTGGAGAAACAAGGTATAAACTTTGGTGCTCAATACATAAATAATTTAGAAATTCAATTAAAAACTGGTTCCATAACTCTGGCATATACCAATTGTCATATCAGAAATGTAAAGCAGGATACATCGACCAAACAATATTCACCAGTGCGCTGAGGCGCCGCACACTGAATCCATAGCTCCGAATTTGACTCATCGAAGGCAGTTGGGAAAAGATGGTGAAGAAGAAGTGTATGTTGCTACAGAGGTATTATGAATGAATTTTGCCCTTTGATGCAAAGTGACATGGATCTGTTTATACACCGTGTTTATCTGTATACTATATTGTCCAAACAAGAAGATTTTTCACAAAATAAAAAAAATAAAAAATATGTAAACTGTAATTAAAAACGCTGAAGTATAGTATCGACTCCAACTTTGTTTAACATATGAAAATCGTAACAGTCAACACCAGACATAACATTCTACATTTCAAAGCAAAACTACCAAACACAAAATGCAATCAAGACACGAAAACCTGTACTCAACGAAAAAGTAAACTTAACAATAAAGTCGCAAAAAACAGCACCAAACACACAATTTTTACCATCACACCAAACCATAACTTAATACATTGTTCTTCTTCTCCCATACATATACATATTAAACAAAACAAAGCCAAAATATACGCGATTTCCGAGTGCATACTTCAGACTTCCCGCAAACAACACACACTCGAAGAAAGATCACTGGAAAAACATCTGAACAACAACGCGCTTAAGAAACTTGCTAAAAGTGAGATCAAACAGTGTAACATCAAAAGTGAAGTTATTAGTGAGGGCATTTGTGATCAAGTACCTCAAATTATTTCTGATCAGGTACTGCTTTGGAACTACTTGTTAAAGGCACATGTCATCGACTACTGCACCTCACAGCGGAGATAAAACAAAACCATGTGTAAAAAATACACAGTTTACTTTAAAAAATCCAGAATACATTGGATCGCTAGAGATAGCTTGAAAAAGAGATGTAACGTGTCAGAAATTAAATTCCAACCATCTTTCATGAGCGTTCTTGTTAAATGATTAAGTGATAATATGTATTAAAACAACTAAGTTATCAGTTCATCCTTGTAAAAGGACCACAGTTATAATAATCGACCAATATCCATTAGATATCAGTAGGTAACTCATGGGAATTAAGCTCCGAACTTAACGTTCGATATTTTCTTTCTAGCTTTACGCCTCGTCGATGTCGACGTCATTAGAGTGGGAGAAAAATGGCGAGCAAAGAACGGGAAAGAAATCGGCCATGGTCTTATGAAGAAACTATCCCGACGTTCATCTGAATTGATATGTGGGAAACCATCGAAAATAGAAATTTGGATAGACGGACGGGGATTTCAACCAGCGGCCAACAGAATGCCAGGCAACGTTTGGGAGTTGATTCTCGATCTGGCCATATCATTCTAAGTGACTTTTGGGGTGGTACCCCAAAAAGTACTTGGCAGAAATCCTTTCCTTTTCTCGTATCCCTGCTCTAGTGACCTCTGTGGACGAATATCAAAGCCCCTATGCCGTGAGGACAGCTTTAGCGCGTTTCGGATGTAGTTGGCATTTTATTTCGAAGGCGGCCGTGGTTAGTATAAAGACAGCTTGTTGAGGTGGTAATCAGGAAGATGTTTACTTTCATAGAGATAAGTTAATTGCTACTAAGGCTCGAGTGTCGGAATGGAATTTGATGTGTACATCTAGCACGCTTTTAATTGTGGATTGCAGCGTAGTGGTGTTACCGTGTTTGAAATATAAACGGAAGCGAGGGCCTCTTGAGCCGGGTCGGTGGTGACGACTGGAGTGGCTGTTGCGGCTGACACGCTGACATGGTCCCACCAGAGATTTACGGCTTTGTCGGAGACGAGGGTGGCTGGTTGCCAGGCGACCGCGGGAGCAGCCGAGTGGGCCCCCATCGATCGCCCTCCCTCCCTCTCTCCCTGCCTGCCTCGCTGTTTATCCTGCTGCCCTTTTGTGCCCGTTGTCCTTTGTCTCCGCCCGACAAGTGGCCTCCATCTAGTCCGCTCACCTGTTGGGAGTCGAGTCGCAACCTGGCCCGGAATTGGATTTGGCCTTTCAAATGGAACGGTGGCGGCGGGGATTCACAAGTCGGAAATAGTCTCTATCCTCCTCCATCAGGCAAAGTGTCCTGGCGACTACAACCAAATAACAGCAAAGCCTAAAATTAGCCTCGGTTTTTTGAAAATGGTATACTTTGCTATTCTTTACTATTTTTTAATTTCTCCTTCCCTCCATCCCTCGGAATGCACTCAGCTGAAGAACTGCCTGAATTTTAGACACAGCGTTAAAATTTAGTTCATGTTTTCTGAAAGTGTTCAACCATGTTACACTGATAATACTTTTCTGGTTTGGGTTGAAATTGGCTCATAGTGCTGTAGATGTAATAGTGAGGCATAGTTGAACGGACAACCGTGACTGCATTGCAGTTTTCTTGTTTATTTTTACACGAATTCCGAAACCGCTGATAGAGTATAATCAGGAAAAAGTATTCACCTCTTTGTTTTACATACAAATGGTTACCCTTCCTTTTCCTATACTGTGCTTCAGTTATTACCAACATTATTATTATTGGCGAATTCTCCCAATACATGGAAGACGTTAAGGAAATGACTCAATCAAGTTTTCTTTGAGTCCTTCTTGTTGTTCCAATAGGCTATCATTCTTTCCGAGAAAGCTTGTTTGCGTTCTTCCAACCACTTTGGTCCGTATTGTTTTTGTTTTGGTTGCTCAGTTATAACTACCCATTTGTCTATTTTTTGTCTGAAGGTGTCTCTTTCTAAGATGTCTGTTGCTCCTATGCTTGCACTTTTAAGATCCTTCCGAATTTCATTCAGCCAAGGTTTTGGATTTTTAAGTGAACTTACATAATCTATTATCTTTTTTATCAATCGACTTTCTGGTAATCTCTTAAGGTGACCAAAGAATTTCATTCGCCTTTTCTTGATGTCAATTTAAATGTTTGAAAACTTTTCTGTTGTTTTGATTGATTGTAATCTGTAACCATCTTTAATGAGTCTTGATCCTAGCATTTTTCTAATAATTTTTCTCTCTACTTTTTTTTTTTTCAGGTCATGTTTTCTGTTAAGTGTTAACGTTTCACTTGCATAGAGGACTGTTGGTATTGTGACTGTGTTGTAGTGCTGAATTTTGGCCTGTCTTGACATGGATTTTTTTGTTGTGTAGATTTTGGACCATCCCTGACGCTTTTTTTAAAACTTTTTGGAGGCTATTTGGCTGCGAGATTTTCTCAAGGCCTGCCGGTTCGATGCATTCTCCGAGGTATTTAAAAGTATGAGACCCTGTTGATTTTACCGTATTTTGTTCTCAAATGTGCTATTTCTGTCTTTGAACGTATGAATTCAGTTTTCTCGAATGAGATTTGTAACCCTAATTTTTCTGCACATTCTTTGAGTGTCTCAAACTTTTTGATCAGTCTCTTCATCTTCTGCTAGTATCGCCAAATCATCCGCAAAAGCGATGTATGGTATGTAATGGTTGTTTTTGGGAAAGCCAAGTGGGATTGGCTTTCAACACTTACATTTCTTGAGTTCTTTAAATGAGAGAACCCATCGCCTTGTCTCACACCTGTTTGAATGTCAAAGGGTTCTGAAATTTCTTCCATGAATTTTACTTTGGATTTAGTGTCAGTTAATGTTTCTTTTATGAGTTTTCGTGTTTTTGGATGTAATCCCATTTCTTCTAAAACTTGGAATGGTGAAGGCCTTTCTGTTGAGTCGTGTGCCTATTTGTAATCCACAAATGTGCATACTACTGGTTTTTGTCTGAGGGCTCGCATTTTGATTATGGTTTCGATGTTGAAAAATTGTTCGGGGCACGACCTGTTTGGTCTGAATCCTGCTTGATATTCTGCTAATTTAGGATCTAATTGCTCTTGTGTTCTCTTCAAAATACAGGCTGAAAGAATTTTGTACGTGTCTGGTAGGAGGGAGATCCCTTTGTAGTTTTACATCTGATTTGTTACTTTTTATGTAAGGGGGTGGATTAGAGCAATCATCTGGGATTATTTCGGTTTGCCAAATGTTTTGGCTTATTTGTGAAATTTCTTTGAGAGAATTTGTACCTACATTTTTTAAAAGTTCGGCTACATTTTCATCTTCTCCTGATGTTTTGTTATTTTTAAGTTTTTTTATATGTGCATAACTTTCTTCTTGTGTTGGTGATGATGAATTCTCTGTTGTTATTTCAGATTGTATTTTCGGGAATCTCTTTTCCGGTTCCGGACAAGTTAAGAGCTGTGAAAAAGAAGTGGCCAGCTCTTGGCAGTTTTCTTTATTTGTCGGGGCAAGTTTACCATTTCGTTTTCTAAAACATTGTTTCTGTGGTGATTACCCTTTGATTTGGTTCGCGAAGGTCTTGTAGAAATCATGTGTATTGTAATTTTTGAAGTTGTCTTCGATTGTCTGTAGTTGATCGTTGACATATTTTCGTTTTGTCTTAAAATCTTGGATGTTTGTTTGCGAATTTCGATAAATTTACTGTGTGTTTCTTCATATTTGTTGCTGTTGTAATTTTGGAATGCCTTTTTTCTTTCTTCTAGTGCGGTCTCACATTCTTGATTCCTCCAAATCATCTTTAGGAATTTTAACCATCTCTGTTTCAAGCTCTCCCCAGAATCTTTCTGTTTTATCGGGCTCTTTTTCATAGTCACCATTTGTTGGTGCACGTACATTGATGAAAGTGTAGTTTTTGTACGTGTGTTTTATTCTCATAGTCATAAGTGGATTGTTGATGGGTTTCACCTCTTTCACTGATTCCAAAACCCTTTTTTTTTTTTTTTTGTCTACAACAAAGGCCATGCCTAATAGTGCTTCTCCTTGGCCAATTTTCTTGTTAGTTCCATATTTGAAGATTTTGTAGTTATTGTAGTCTATCGTTTCCGAATATTTAAGCGTGTTTCTTGCAGGGCGAGGATTTGGATTTTCTGTTTATTGAGATCCGTTGTGAGATTGTGTAATTTTCCCGTTTGAATGAGTGTCTGAATGTTAAAAGTGCCAATATAAGTCTGTGTTTTTCGTGATCTTACTCTCTCGTGTAAGTCCAAGGTCCCCAGAATCCGACATTATTATTATCACGTGGGTAAGGTCCCAATTGGATCATTCAGTGCTTTTATTATTCGCCTTTCTGAAATCCCATTTGGCTCTCATTTTTTCTCCACGAGTTCTTTCTTTCTTTCTTCAGTCCACTTGGTTCCTGGTCTCTTTGGAACTCCATTCTCTGGCTGTACTAACCATATGTTGACTGAATAGGTTCTTGTCTGAAACTTCCGAATTGTCTATTTGGGCCCTCTCAAAGTTCTTTTTGACTTGTTTGATCCACGGCATAATTTCAGCTTTCCTGCGTATGTTTTGATTTTATGTGTAAGCCGTGTTTCTAGGAGTCTTTGAACGTGTCCACAAAATTATATCATTCGTTTTCTGATGTTTGCAAGGTTAGGACAGTTTCTCTGTTGCTTTGCGGTACGATCACCAACATGTATTAGTGTTGGCCAAACATGGTACTCGGGCGTTGGTGGTTAGTTATGGAGATTGTTGGCTGTCCATAGCGAATTCCCCGGGAGATGGCTTTGCATTACAGAGGACGCTGGTTAGAGCCGGGCCTAGGACATGGGTGGTTTTAATTTAGTGTTCTGTTCTTCCTGTGGTGTCACAGCATTTGCTGTCACTAGGAGGAGATTCATATACAGTTGAGATGAACAATAAGAAACGCAGAACTTGCTGAATGGCTATAAGACTGACTGCCATTTTTAATTTTTTTTAATGCGTTTTCCTGTTCTTTCCCAATATTATTATTTCTTTCCCAGTAATCATTAAGTGTTATGGAAAGTATGAATGATTCTGATAGTGTGTGTTAAGTGCGTATCGTTTAGTACAGTCTTTGGAAGCCTTTTTCGACGGCGGACTCCTTGTTTGATAGCTCGACTCGCATCTCACACATTGTGAGCAGAGTTCGCGTGTTCCAACGCCTCCATTTATGTTTTCGTAATTATTAATTTTATTTTGTTCGCGGACCCCTTAGGGGGCATCCATAATTTACGTGAGGTGTTTTTCTGGATTTCCGGACCCCCCCCCATCTCTGGTGAGATCTGGCCCGTTAGAAACCCCCCCCCCCCAGAAATCGCGCTCGAAACTTTTGGAGACCTTTTTTTTAGGTCTCATCCCCCACTTTTCAACGAAATTCCCCCCCCCTAAAATCGACTTTCACGCAATTTTTAGAACACTTTTTTTTTTTTTTTTTTTTAAATAGCTCTACAGTCTAACAAATTTTTCACAAAACCTCACGAGAGATTTCCGTAGACCCCCCCCCCCTGGTGCGAATTCGCTGCCCCCCCTCCTATTTCACCTCACGTAATTTGTGGATGCCCCCTTAGGATAGGTCCGCGGATCACCGGAACTCAAGTTGGGACACACTCAGGGCCGGCTTCAGGGGGGGGGGGGGAAGCGGATCAAATGTACCCAGGCCCGCCGGGGGGACCGATCACCGGTTGTAGGGACCCCCAGCTCGACAAGTTGTAGAGCTAAAAAATAAAAAAAGTCGCCCATTTGGTCTGATGGAGGGCCCTAACTGATGAATTCTCGAAGGGCCCCCAACTAGTTACCCTGGGCCCCAAAATCCTAGCGCTGGCCCTGGAAACACTGGTCTAGTATATTAGGCATCCGGAGTTGCCTCTCGATCTCTTTCACTCGAATGTAAAGCTTAGCACGCACTCATTAACTAATCAGAGTTGGCCGGCCAGTTTTTCAGTTTGTGACGGGACGCACGGATGGGAAGGCACGGTTTGTAATGAAGCAATGCGACCACTTTGAAGAGCCGCGCGCCGTGTCGTCACGTGGAATGTTTGTGGTCGGCGCGGTGTTAAAACAGGTCGGCACTCCCCGTGTTTGCGGCCGCCGCTCTGTTTGCCCGCACAGGCTGCCTGCCGCGTTCTCACGGACCACTGCCCACAGCTCACTCACCTCTGCATTCGCAGCTTTGTAATTGTAAGCGCTCCGTTCCCAGCGCCAGACCAGGAGCACCATGCGTCATTTTAGCCTTCAATTGGTAACATCTTTGGAACACAATTTTTATCAACACACTTCCAAGTCAGGCGAGTGGGTGATATTCATGAGTTTTTGTCAGCTACACTGTAACAAGGAAATTCCTAATGTATTTCAGTCGAAATACTGAATGGTTTTTACTGCTTCTATTATTGGTAGTCTACGCTAGTAATTTTTCTCGTATGAGCGAAATATCTAATCGAAACATTCCGCCTTCATAGATAACCAAACAATGAATATAAGATGCTGCGACCAATCAGAAAGTGGAATACGTATGTTGGCCTGATTACACCAAAACAAGTTGGCTATAAAGAGACGTAATGTCCGGCCCCGGTAGAGTAGACCTGCCTACCGATAGTCACCTGCTCGAGTGCGGTCTGTGGTTTGGGTGGTTTTCATTTGCTGTTGTGTTTGTGTTATCTTATTCTGAAAATAGATCTCACAATTACGTGAGAAAAATCTGATGTATTCTTTTTTTATATTTCGTGTCAGAAACATACATTGTTACACAAATACAAAGATCAGGCCAAAACATGGCCACTTCCGAGGCCTCATATAAATATCATCCGAGCTGGAGGCTGGACACAGTCGACACTGGAGCTTGTGCTGAACAGTCTGATCTCCTGTCTTCGCATAGCCCCAGCTTGCTAGGTTGACTTTGGATGTGCCCACTCTTGATCTTAGTCTCTCGGAGACTTCTATACCAACCATTCCTTGTCATAGCTAGGTGTAAAGTTTCAGACAATCTTCCACAGACATAGAGAAATGGAGCCTTAGCTTCCCACAGTTGTAACCTGGCTTTCTCAATTGTAGTTGTAAGTTATTTTCATGTTCCTAGGAAACTTTTCCTGCTCTTTAGTCTTTGCCTGTGTGGTAAATGCCCTTGCAATGGATGAGTTCTTTCAGGACCACTTCCTTGTTGGCTGCTATTTCTATTCGAGTTGAAGGTGGTTCTATTCCTGGAGGGGATTTTAAGCAGCCTGTTATCATTCTGCTGGTGTCGTTGAGAGTAATGTCCTCATGTTTGGCATGAGTTGAGTTGTACCATACAGAACAGGCATACTCTGCAGCCCAATAACACAGTGCTAAGCCAGAATTTCGGATGGTTTCACGTTGGCTACCCCACTATAATCCAACCAGTTTTCGAAAAAGATTATTCCTATTGGAAACTTTCTGCTTGGAATTCATGCATTGTTTCCTGAATGTAAGAGATCTGTCAAGGGTCACTCCTAGATATTTTGGAGTGTCGCATTATTCCAGTTAGTATAACTTAGATACCTGGCAAAATGGTTGCGAATACCAAAATCCACCTCTTACAGTTCAACTAGACTGACCATCCGACTTCTCACTGATTGGAAGATTTAACCCCTGTTGCTAACACAAGTGATTAAAAATATGCTTGAATTGGTAATAACAGAAATGACTTCAGATACCGATCACGGCTCAAAAAGATTTTGGGTTAAAAAAGGAAGAGTGTGTCGCCGTTATGCTGGTGGTTCGGCTACAATACTTATTGTGAATCTTTAAAGCTTCCGCGCACTCACTAGATTCTGGTTCTTTCTCTGACGGTTGGTAAATGAAATAAAAGTGCACCTTCTTATTTGAAACACATGCGTTCAATAGTTAATTAGATAATCTCGCTCCAACTCCCAACCATTATGAAAGTTCGCTATCGGTACTTCGCTCCTTTAAGATTACCGGTAATGCCTCCGATAAATTTAAACTGAATAACACGCACTCTTTTCATTCATACAACACCCTTACTAGTTCTCAGACCATACCTATGGTTCACCAAGAAACAATTCATATAAAATTCTGCAAATACTTTCTTCATTACTAAAGTTCCTTCATATAACCAAAGAGATCACTTTCTACAAAATTAATTCTTTATCATAATGATTGAGCGCGAACACGCGTTCTCGTCGACTCGACTGACTTTCACGACGGACTCACCTACTCCACGGCCAACGGCAGACTGACCGCCCAGAAGCCTAGGTGCGTCTTTCCCCCAAGCGCACCATGCTTCCGAATTTGGGGTTTACACCCCCGAGTTCACGGACCCGGCAGATGCTGACGTCACTAGACGACGACCAGTTTCAACCCATGCTTTAAAACTGGGTCCTACCTCCCTAAACCCACGGACTTGGCGGATGCTGAAGTCACCAGACAACCACGCAAACCGCCACTATTTAAAACTTCTCAAATTATCTTCCAAAGTAATGGGGAAATGCCATTAAGTGGTAACTTCTAGATGAATGGAAGGAACAAAGTAGCAAAAGAATGGGTTATTACTGGGTGATCCTCTTGGTTCTCAGTTGGTCACTTTGAAAGAAGACAAACCGTGAAACAAGACGACGTTGTCTAGTCGTCGTGTCTCGTGTTTTGTTGTGAGATGTATTTTGGATACCAGTAATTTTGTTTGATCTCAAGTTTTAACGCAATACTTGTTATAACTGTTTCCCCTCCAGTAATGATGTTTGGGGGCGTCCATTAATTACGTGACGTGTTTTCCAGGAATTCTGCCTCACCCCCTCCCCCGTATGATGACGTGAGATCTTGAGGGGGGGGGGACCTCCCACCTGCTGACCGACCTCGTAGGTTTTTTTTTTTAATAGCTCCCCTGCTTCCTAGGGTGGTTATACCCCCCCCCCCCTCCAAAGTTGGCATGGGCGTCGTTTATAGATATCTTTTTTTTATGTAAATGTTTTACTGTTTTTCAAAAAATAAAAAAGATGACGTGAAATTTCCGTCGACACCCCCCCCTCCTCGATGAGATTTCACCGGACTGCCCTCCATTTCAACTCACGTAATTAATGGACGCCCCGTTGGTTGGGAAGTTACGCTGCGGGGCGCTCTTCTGATGGTATACATATAGGAATATCCGTCGTTTTCCGATCTCATTTCAGCCGACTAGCGGGGTGATTAAATAGCCGGTCGTGCGTTACATACATCGTCAATGCGGGCTCTAATCACACCGGTGTCGGCACGCCGTAAAACCACAGGTGGATGAAAAAGATATCGGGTACGGGTCATCACGTTGCGTTGGCGGAGTAGTGAGCGGAAGTTTGTTGTGCTGATGTGAATGATAGGTCTTTTTTTACGAGCGCCAGGTGGTGCCTGCGGCATAAAGGCAGCGAGCGCCCTCGGTAATAACCTGGCGCTCAGCCGCATTTGCCGGATTAACGTGGCCCGGACTCATCGAGCCTGCCCGCCTTACCACGGCCATCATTAACCGCACCCACCAGCCTCTACACCTGTAGCCACCCCTCATCAGATCTCTCTCTCTCTCTCTCTCCTTCAGTCTACTATCTATATTCACCTTTTAAAAATAGCTTTCCTGCGTAAATTCAGAAGGATCACCGTATCCTAATCAATTGTTTCATCGTTTCTGTAAAAAAAAAAAAAAATGGTTCTTCGGTCGGAACTAAGGTGATCTTATGGTCCATTTGAAATAAAGACTGTCTTAATAGACTGACATTTCTTTGATTCATCATGCCTGTATGGAAAAAAGTGAGTAATGTTGAATTGCTGGAAAGGGTTGGTGAGAGGAGGAATCTACTCAAAGAAATAACAGAAAGAAAGAAGAACTGGATGAAACATTTGGTGAGAGGGGAGTGGTTGTTAAGAAACGCCTTCGAAGGACTGACTTGTGATAGGAAGGAGGAGGTATAAAATCCAAGGAAACGGGAAGTAGGCCTACATGGACATAAAGAAGAGGATAGGAGAGCATAGAAAACAGCGATATGAAAATTAACCTTAGAACAGAACACTGATCCTGTCGCAATGACCAAAACGTTCCTGCGCCGCTATTTAGGACCGCTTACCAGCCACGTTAGTCATTCATGAGTAGGTTTTCCTCTACGTAAATAGAGAAAATATATCCGATTACACCTCGGGAAAAAATAAAGCTTCAATCCCTTGTGACAGCTGTAAACGAATTTGAGTCTAGGTACGGCATATATATATATATATTCGAATTTTAATGCGCCGTCGTGCGTCGGTTAGTTCAAATGCGCCAGCCCCGTGCAACCCAACGCTATGACTTCCAGTCACAGGTATGAGCTGCACTGTCGGTATGTAGGACATCTAAATTATATACGGAGATAATTGACAGAAATAAATATCCATGTACTGTTGTTTGTTCCGTACCTTATTTTAACCGTCACAAATAAGGGAGCGTCCATTAATTACGTGAGGTGAAATGGGGGGGGGGGGTTCGGTGAAATCTCACCAGGGAGGGGGGAGGGTCGACGGAAATCTCACGTATCTCATGTGAGGTTTTTGAAATTCTAGGAAGGACAGTAGAGCTTTAAAAAAAAAAAAAAAAAAAGGTATCAAAAAACTACCAGGACGATCAGGAGGGGTGGGGGGGTCCCGTCAAAATCTTACGTCATCTTAAAATTGGGGGGGGGGTTCGACTAAATCTCACCAGAGGGAGGGGGATCCGGAATTCCGGAAACACACCCCACGCCATTTACAGACGCCCCCTAATATGAATGAAAAACTACGTGACTTGGCACTGATCCCCCACGTAGTTTATGGATGCTCCGTAAGGTGCGGATCCCTGACGCTGAACTTGAGGGAGGCCGTGTCGGCGGACCATTTGTTCCGTCCATTATGTGCGGACGGGGACTGCCCTGCGGTGCCCGGCGCGATCATTAGTCGTGTGTCAGCGGGGAGCCAAGCGACAGGTGGTCCCGCCAACTTTATTGACACGTCCAGCTGAAACGCACAAGGATCCGCCAACTGTAACTCATTCACTGCTAGTTAAATTATTGTTGTCTCGTTAGCTGTAAACCTGAAACTGCCAGGCAAAACTGTTAGCTTTAAGCCACCGGTCTCGTAGTTCAATTGTTGAGATCGCCTCAGGAATTTTCACGGGCTCTCATTTGTTCGCATGAATTACGCCGGGACGTTCAGTGATTACGATTCAATGTTAAAACCGAGTGTGGTGGGTGAGCGGTAACGCTCTGGCCTCGCATTCGGTAGGACGCGGGTTCGAATCCCCGTCTGGGCGTCCAGATATAGGTTTTCCATGGTTTCCCCAAATCACTCCAGGCGAATGTCGGCATTCTTCCTTCAAAACGCCATCGTCGATTTCCTCCCCCCCCCCCCCCCCCCCCCCCCCCGATAACACATCGCCAAACCACACGAATTTACTTTAACACTGGTAAAACAAAACCATTGGGTATTTTTTTCACGAAACTGCATTTCTCGTTTTAATCAGTGGAATACGATATTTACTGTCCTTGAAAAAAAGTTCAATTTTGGTGTGCTTTACAGTTCATTAGTACTTTGTTACAGCAAAAAATTTTACTTTGCATCATGCGATGACTAGATTGTGGCTATTAATAATTTATTGATTGGCTTTTTAACGTACACGGTATATTAGAGGACAATTATTCTACTGAAATTCAGTTTCGTCCGTAAATTCCGTTTTCAATTAAAGTATTCTACTTTATGGTCACCCCGTTTAGCTTTATATTATAGATTTTTTTTTTTTATTGTATTTACGTCTCTCAACAACTAGGTCTTTAGAGACGGGAAAGGATGGGGGGCAAGGATGGGGGCAAGGAATGGGAAGGAATTCGGCCATGGCCTTTTGAAGGAAGCATCCCGGCATTTGCCTGGAGTGATTTGGGAAACCATGGAAAACCCAAATCTGGATGCCCGGACGGGGATCGAACCGCCGTCCTCCCGAATGCGAGGCGAGAACGCTATCCGTTACACCGCCACGCTCGGTATATATTATAGAAATTGTACGAATAGGAGAAATGCACTTCCACTAGCCTTCCATCGTATTCAGACACATACTAAAATACAGCAAGATGATCATTTGGAACGCTTAATGAGCTTAAAATTTCGCATGGAAAAAAAAACCTGAGACTTCTGCGATAGAAAACTTCTAAGAGAGCATGAGACATATATTAGCGAAGAGGCAACCATGGAGGATGTTGGTAGAACTGTTAGGAGTAGCCAAGGAAGCCGTGGACTAAAATTAATTACAGCGGAAAACGCAGAAACAGTGATATAATTTAAGATAAACATTCGTGAAATCCGAAAATAAATGAATGCGGAGTCGGCCACCGACGCATAGTTCCGTAACAATTATTAAATTAAATACTTTTGAGTTGAATCCTTTAGTGGCGGGTCTTAATTAAATAGATAGAATGCTCAGTCTCCAATCAGGAAGATAACGGACCTAATGAGCTGGACGACAGCGATAGGCGCTCTGAATTTGGCAGACAACTCGGAAATCTTTGAGCCAGCACCGTGCAGCGTGTTGCAAACTTGAGTCAGATAACGGGCGTAATCAGCGTCCTTGCGAGCAGGTATGCGCGAGATTAGCGAATCAGTAGGGTGACGTGCCTTTCAACTGCCTCTGTGCCACTAAACAAACAGATCCAGCTCGCACAAATATTGTGCCAGCGGAACCGCGCGCTTTGTGTAATTACAAACACTAAATTAACACGCTGATTTAATAGACCTCGTGTCACCGGCATATTTTGTTCCGTGCAGTTGCCATCGCGCATGTCGTTTTTTAATCTGGTTATAACTGCAATAAATCCACATACAACGAATTTGCCAACTGAATTTGTAGCTTGCGGCTTATGTTCATTTGATACTATCTTCCTGATATTTTCTCGAATAGAACACCTGCATATTCTTTAGGCAGTTTGTATGTGGAATTATTACAATAACTACTTGTTTTTACCGCTTGCCTTCTTTTCGTTGAGCTACCTACATATACGCCCACTAACAGTTTTGTAAGATTTGTTTAATAGACTATTGGCTCACATTATTATTACGCAATTGTTTCGTAAGGCATTTCTGTAGACAAATAATTTCTTTTAACACATTTTTGCGTTTGACACAGCTAATAAGCGAAAGTTGTGTCCACGAGTCGTTGTATCGTTTCGTAGGCTTATCTGTGTCATTATTTTGGTTGGTTAGTTAAACTGTTTGAAATGGATTTCGATATTTGCTGGTCTTGTAAATATAGTGCTTAGTAATGCAAGTTCTTATATTTCGGACGCCATTCAGCTGTCTAGCGAGAATAGACCCGAGGAAGATACTGGTTTACTGCCCAATTTAAACTTATGATGTACACTTTAATAGTTCTGCAATAATAATTGTGTAGATTTGCCCAAAACCACCAGTACACTGGTAATGTTTGTTTGATCAGAACTACTTCTCTTCAGATTTACCGAGCGTGGTGGGCGAACATTTAACTTTCTAACCTCGCATTCGGAAGTTGGTGGTTTCGAATCACCTTCCGGCCATCGAGTCATCGCTTTTCCTTATTTTTTCAAATCACTCCAGGAGAATGATTCCTTCAAAAAGCGATGGCCGAGATTACAGATTCTCGCTTACAGTAACATCACCATAAGATGCTTTTCAGAAGGATTACACGAAAACAGTCGTTTAAGAAAAGTACGCCCTCCACAAACTCTTGAAGCTATTCATCAGTTTACTTTCTTATGTCATCTGTTCATTTAGCACTTCTCTCTCAAGTGTAACTTCACTGTAAATTAGATTGTAGTTCTCCCACCGCTGTTCTTGCACTATTTTGTTTCTTTATACTTGAAGTTTTTCACGAGTGTTTACTACGCAACAAACTTTTTATGAGATTTTCTTAAGTTTGACATATACATTTCGCGTCTTCTTCCTTTTTCTATAAACTTCTAATGCGGTCTGCAAACACTTTTCGACTTGTAGGAATACTTTCACTTCACTACAGTTTCACAGATAAACTCGAGCTTTATCACTAACGACAGATAGCGACTTGTATCGACTATGGTGTATAATTGTGAAATTTAAGACTAATTCATAGCTATTAATCAACCAAAAATATACAGAGATATTCATTCAAATTAATTATTGATTTCCTGTTTATCGAGGGAAATTGGCAATTTTTCGCATTTTTTTTTTAATGTTCAACTCCTTCATGAAAAATATGTATTATACATTCTCGTGACATACCTGTTGCCTCAGTAACTGTTCGCTCTCGTTCCTGGGTCTGGTAGAACTGTTCATTACTCCTGCTGTGATATGAGACTTAATGGATGTTATTTAGATGGATTATTTAGCTGTCCTCGTTTTGAGACCTGTACTGAAGAGTTACCATAAAGTTTTATGTATTTGAAGCCAATTTTATTTGGTAATAACCTTCTTTCAGGTACAGTTTTATTACAGCATGATATTCACTTTTATCGAGCGTAAGGAAGACACACAGCAAATCTGCTTCAAATATCTGTTTTAAAAAAACGTTTTGTTGGATTGACAGAAATATATATATGCTTAAGAGAGGTGAACCAGCCTGAGAGGAAGATACCAGTGTGGTAGACCTTGCAAACTTTCCACACAGGTATCTCTTTGGTAAAGTGAATGACAACATTCTGCACGCCGTGACGAGACAGTCTTTGAAAACTGTTCGAATGACGCTGCATCATCGGACTTAAGGATACATTGTTGTCATTGAATTTCCGCCATTCACGTTTACAAACGTGATAACAGCAGTGATCTTACAGACCCCGGAAGAGCCAAGAAGGCTGACTACCTGCAGAACAAGAAGTGCTTTCTCGTCGCTCCATACATTACACTGTCCGGCCTTGACATATCGTCTTAGCAGGAGTGTCACGAGGAAATGTCCTACCTAGCACATTCGAACCAGTAGTGCAGGGAGCCATCGGTCTTAATTATCGGTATTTTCAAGTAATAATTAGTTAATACTGATATAACTGACATTGTGTGGCCATGGGATTCCCTTCACGGAACTGCTGTAACGAACAATACCCAGTCACATGCTGGTAGCGTCATCTTTCAGTACGGGTGTCAGTATCCACTGACCACATAATGGATCAGAAGGGACGGCGGCTTCATTAATAACCTTTTTTCTGTTCTGACAGACGTGCGTTAAGGCCTCTTGAAGAAGTTCTTCGGACAGTGTAATAATTGTATTGTATGTCCACTATAGACGTGGTGAACAGGTAGTTTTGGCCGAAGTATATCGCGCCTAGTTTTGATGTTGTAATAAGGTATTAGTCATTACCCCCAACATGTCAAGTTAGAACCCATGGTAGCAGCTGCTTCTTAATGAACTTTAGTTCTTGCCAGCGAATTTTCAACTTGTGATTTACGAAGAAGATTCTCCAGATTTACTGCACCTGTAGTTCAGATCGTGAAGTCTGAATGTATTTATGTATTCGTACGAGCTGTTTTTTTAATGAACTTTTCCAGTGTCGTTGGTTTATATTACGCCCCCCTTCTGGAACACTTCAATAGTCACCGTGAACATTTTGGTTTAGTTAACTCTTGATATTAGGTCTGTATTTCGTCTTCAATACTTCACGAGTTGATACTCTTATCAGTTTTTCAGGTTTATCCGAAGCGTAATACCAATGTGATTAACCTGATTAATAGACTTCCATAACGATGTAATATTAAATCGCTGAATTTTTAAAAATTAGTTCTTAGTTAGGTTGGAACATGAGACCACGTAACTAAAGAAAATTTTGTTATTTGGGTGTGAAATTTCCGTTTACTTAAAACATGTAATCTGCTAAAGCGGAATTTTGAGCTGCTAAAATGTTTAATCATACAAGTATTGTTTCTAAAATGGCGACAGACCATAACTTTCAGAGCATTTGTTTTTAATGCCTGTATGTTTTTCTATTATTATTATTGCTTCCGCCTAGTGGTCTGGTGGTGCAGTGGTTAAGGTGCTTGCTTTCAAAAGTTCGGGGTCCGGTCCCGGCTTCGAATTCCATGTTAATCTGTAGGTTCGGCCACGACAGAGGCGGAATGCGCGGCAAATCAAAATTCTTCGGGGGCGTCCATTAATTACGTGAGGGGAAATAAGGGGGGAGGGAAGGGTGTCTCCGTAAATCAGACGTCATCTTTAATTTCTTGAAGACAGTAGAATTAAAATAAAATAAAAAAAGGTCCACTAGCAACCTCGAACCTGAAGTGAGGGGGAGTATAACCACCTAGAAAGCAGGGGGCTAGATAAAAAAAAAATGGTCTCAAAAAAACTACCAGGTCGGTCAGCAAGGGGAGGGGGGGGGTCCAGATTTCCGGGAAAATACCTCATATAATTCATAGACGCTCCCTTCCATCTCAGATGCCTGATAAGTTTCCTAACCAAAATTCGTTAATTGTTCATTTGATGCAGCTAGTATCGAAACTTTGTCATAAAGGAGAGAAATGCGTACTTGCTGATTATGTTGGAAACGCAGGTCGCGTCGACAGCGGCTATGAGTTAACTGACGCGTTGTGAACGCCTAGTTGAGTGGAGCAGAACAATTGCCTCGGCATTAGCAGCATGTTGATCTCGCCGCTAGCACGCCCAGTCGGTCGATGACGAGTAATTGTGTAATGGGTCCCCGGTGTTTGCTCTCGCTTTGTCCCGCGCGCGTTCACTCGGTCGGAGTGCGCCCAGCCCGCCGGCGGAAAAGTAATATTTTGGAGAGGAAATAACGAAGCGACCAGACAGCACTACAGACCAATTAAAACACGGTCGCGCCAAATCAGTCTGTCCGTTTGCTGATGATCGGATCAAAACATTGGGAGCTTGAGAGAACACTCGCAACCATGTTACGCCTCTGTAGAACCCCAAAAATTTGTTTCGGGGGCATTGGTGAGATCTCGAAGTTCAGTGTGGTTTTCTATTTTATTTCAGTTTTCAATTTACACAATATTCCTAAGGCTAATATACGTAACAGCAGTAAATTGCTCTAAAATCACCACGAGAGTACTATCAATGCCGGGAGGTAGATAAGTCGTTACGAATTTTTTTTGCTGAATACAGAATCATAGATACAAACAGATGTTATGAACTCTAATACAAGACGAATTGGAAACCCGCATGCTGACGTTATTCAGTTTATGCAACAGTAAATGGAAAAAGCCTAACATACGAAAGAGATTATCTGCAAAGCTTCCGTCGATCTGGAGGACGATACTAATGCTTAAAACTATTATTAAAAACGTTTACTTAGGGTGCAGTTTTATTTTTACATGAGTATATCCCAAAACGTGAGTGAAATACGTATAGAATCTATTTGATGGTAGACTGTGAACACCAAGGGTGTATTTTAACAAGGCTTTATGGTTCATTGCGTTGTCGAAGTCATTAGACCCGCCGAGCTTGATGGATGAGCGGTCAACGTTCCCGCCATCTTGATTTCGGTTTTCCAGATGAATGCCGCGATGTTTCCTTCATAAAGACCGTTGCCGATTTCCTTCCAGCTGCCTCAGCATTTTTCTGTAATGTCTTTTCGAAAAGAAAATATTAACTGTGGGAAGTTTGCTGTACCCATTATTGTGTGTCAGAAGATTAACAAAATAATAAGATATGTATAGAGTCAAGTAACGAAAATGGTTTCAACTATAAGAACTGAGATCTTCGTCTGTATCAGTACATACAAAATTGTAGGTGGCAGAGGGGTGCATCCCCGGAACAAGGGAAGAAGAACACATGAAAAAATCATTGTGTTACCTTAATCTTCTGAGTCGTTGCGACCCAAATATATTGTCCGCAGTCGAAAATGAGAGTGGGTGTTCTCATGTTTGCCAATAAATTCTGCCAGACTCTGGTGCAAAGCCAGCAGTAACTGATATAAGAGAGTGGTTGACCTTATGTTAAAATTTTCGGAGGAAAACTACTTAACGAGCAAGTTGTGGAACTTGTCCTCATATATTGCAAAATTTGTACACAGTAAATGGACCAGAACTGGACCAGTTGGAGAGGCGTATGCTTGGTTTAGCCGCAATTAAAAAGAAAGTGCAGGAAAGAGATTACATAAGCCCATTAATATTTATCTCAACGACTCAGACGTACGACGTATTAGAGATATACGTTCAAGGGATAAAACGAGTCGATTGAAATGATTTAATTGTTTTGACTGTGAGTATATCCTCTACAAGATAAGTTTTGGTACTAACACAGTGTTTAGAAAAAACTAATTTTTCGCGTGCGAAACAAACTTCTCTCTTTAGTCAGATATCACCTTACTTTGAATATATCATGCGAAAATATATTTGATATAGTCTTCTCGAGAGAATAGCCGAGTAATCAAGGTGCAATCGCCGAAATATCGTGTGAAAACACCTTGTTTACTCGGCTAGTCTCCCGAGAAGACTACATCAATTCTCAACGCCGAGAAAAACTTCGTTCTTACGAATATATATTGTAATACCTACCGGTATTCTACTGTTATTATAATGAATTCTTTATTGGTAAAATTACTGAAATATAATAAAAACGGTTTGATTGTTTGAAAAGCCATAAAGTGTAATCAGGTTTATTTTACTCTATATTACAATCAAAACATCAACATGGCAATTATAAAATCCAGATATAATTCCTACAAAAGATTCAATTAATGTATTACAAAAAAAGGACATTTACAAAATAAAAAAATAAAAAAAACATGAGCCCCCGAAAGAAACAGTACCTTTTTTTAATTGATGTTGCACCGACTAGCCTCAGTTCAATTATTGTTCGAGCAGAGTGTTAGCTCAAAGGGGCGCAACGGGTTTTATCAAAATCAGATATGCAGTGTTCACGAACTACAAGAGAAAACATGTTCGGAGCATTTACCGTCTTTTGTTGGCTAGATCCACCCTGCAGCCGAAACCACAAAACGGCCACACTCGCAAAACACTGGTACTCTTCCCGGAGTACAAAAACCACTTTCACTCACACCCTGCGGACCGCTGTGTCCGCCGTCTCTCTTCCTCCACCTGTCCGTGGCGAGTCCTCGAGTGCCGGTCAGCCGTGCGAATGCAGGCCATGCAAATCCTCCCTCCAGCGACCACCAACAGCGTTGCCAAAAGGGAGCACATCCCTCCAGTGGGCACAATCGGCGTCGCGGGTACATAAAAGGAAATGTAGCAACATATAGTATGGTTAAAATACCATTTACGCTACAGTGGCTGTCCATACATCTCCACACTCATAAATTCCCACGCTGCTTTTCTTGTCGTCATATTAAGAGAATGTAGTACACCCATTATGCGAGTGTACTACAATATTGGTTTTTGGCAGCGAGGCTAGTGGACGTCGAGGTCGTTAAACGATTTAACCCTGGTGATTGTGCACCACCACTTCTCCTACCCTGCTACCCTGGTCTACCACCAGGACTCTAACTAATCAGCTAACCCCGTATCAACGCCGGACACCATCACAGAGCCGCAGGCAACTGAGCCTCGGGGACGGATATGCCATTAGCGTACGGACCCCTAATTGCACGTGGCTTGACCTGCACTTGCCTGGTTTATTGTTGGTTGATGCGCCTTATCATCGTTAAACGCCAGTACGACATTATACATAGCCTACTATTAACATAATAAATTATAGTAGTTCGCAACATCCTACATCTTGTTGGCGGACTAAAAATATATATGAAATATAATGGTTCTCTTTTCTAAATCATTGTAGGATTTAATTTTGTGACGTGATCAGATACATCATGACACCATGAACGATGTAGGGGAATTCTTGTGTTACCACAAGACACAAAGTACTTTAATGTGTTTGGAGAAGCTGCCAAGACACTAACGTCTGCAGCTCTGACTTCCTCCCTGATTACCAGAATCCATTAGGCAGAACACGTTTGCCGTCAGATATACCCATTGAAACTACGATGTCTTATTTTTAGTAATACTTAGGTGTTATAATCTGTGTGAAATATGCTTTTTCGCAGCAATATTTTTCCATCGATACCCGTTTTCTGGAAACAATAATTTTTCCCTGTATGCTCGTTAATGCTATATCCGATGGTACAAAAAGCGAACTGAAAGAAAAATCTGGAGTTATTTTGTATGTTTACCTGTTTAATGATTATTCAATTTTACGTGTGCATTGTGACATCGAAGAAGCATGGATAGAGATGAACTGAATCTTAGAGTCAACTAAGATACGGATATGGTTAGGCGAGTGGCCGTTCCAGGATATACGATTCTAATTTGTGTTGTTGACCAATGACATTTCAGATTGTTTGTGCCTTCCGGTGTTGCCCGGAAAACGGTGTACTTTTTTTATTCGCGTTATATTTTGTAGTATTGATGCTAAAATCTTGGCCGGCATGTCGATTTGATCTCGTCCGGGTCGTACTTCCGGAATTCCAGATGACGGCGCCGTAATGCGTTCACCAAGTGCTTTAATTTCTTGAATTCTTTATTTTCTCTGGAATCACTACACTTGATCTAGGAACGATTGACCAAGATATTGATATGTAAAACATTTGGCCGTCAGAATTATAGTTTGGATTAGATTTTTGTTACAATAATTTTTTTTTTCTCACGGTAGCAGAATTTTATTTCTCGATATATCAGTGAAATTATTCATTTCATCTTTTGTAATCCAATTCTCATTTTTCTTTAGCTAACTCAGGCGATTCCGACTTCTAGCCAATTATGTCTTTCCTTCCGGTCACTATTTCAAATGTTTGCTTTCTGTTGTCACAATATTCCCTCTGGAAACTTTAAGAAACATGAAATCACGTTAAGCATTCGAATCAAACGAAAATTAAATCGTATACGTAGGTAAAGAGAAGAGAATTTATTTTGTTGTCTCACAGTGATTCGCATACAAAAATAACAAATGTTTCTTAAGTGTTCAAATGATTTTTGGATACATCCTGTCCACTCCGGGGCGTTTGATACAAAACGGAAACGGAGTTTAATTTCGAGGATTGGTAGAAATTGGTATGAAAAAATTGTCTTTGAAAACATACGTTTATAGTGATATAAAATTCGCTGCAAGACAGGTTTAATTAGGAGCAGCCTGATAGCCGCGGCGTTGTCGCTATATTGTGTGCAGTGCTGCCTCACGGTTTCTGTGCTGTCGTGACAGCGTTCAGCTGTCGAAGGCCGCCCGTTTGACCTATGAGCAGTAATTTTCTGCTGTAATCTGAAGTTTAATTTTTCGGCCGGCGAATGGAATTTGATTGACTTCCATTAACCGCGGCGTTCGTATAGTCGGCGGAATGGCAATTTTATCCACGCAGTAGGGTTTTAAAATAGTTATACCTTAAAACTTTCATAAAATTAACGCTGAAATCGCCGTGGGAGGAGGGTGGGCTTCATCTGTAACCAGCGCTTGTTTTTCCGAGGAATCGCTTCTCTTCTCGTTTATGTTATTGCCGCGTGACGTTGGCGGAGTAAAAATACCGACAAATTGGCTACTCAGAATTACCAGCGAGCCGATGGTTACTTTTAGATTTAAATTGTCTCTCATTTTTTGGTACACATTGTTTTAGGTTTAGAAAGGTAACGTAAATTTAAAACTACAGTGCAGCTTTGTTTCGCGTTTTTTTCTTAATTCCACATTTATTTTACTTATTTATTTTAATTCTGGTTTTACACTTCGTCGATGTCGAGATAATTATAGCCGGGAGGGGATTGAGGACAAGGAACAGAAAGGAATTCGACCATGGGCTTTCTAAAAACTGTAGCGGCATTCACCTTGAGCGATTTGGGACAACCGAAATCTGCACGTACAGGCAGCGATTTGAAACCGCATCCTCCCGAATCCACGAAGCTCGTTCTCATACGACGTGTTCAGTGTTGTAAATTGTGGTGCAGAAGTCCCATTTTATGCGAATTGTCCTGAATGAATCTTCTCGGTAACTGTGTACGAATGGTTTAGACCGCGTCTCTGAATTTACATCGTCACTTTCTCAAATCCTTACCTTTTTAGTGTGTCGCCCTTCTTTTTAAGAAAAATGTTAATAATTAGCTTACGAGGGTGAGGTGATAAATTCTCTGCCTCACATTTAGGTGGCACCGCTATTAATGATTTTCTTTGTGGTGTTGGCACACGTGTCGCAATTAATGTCAAGCTTCTATTTTACCTATAAAGTAGTTCTATCTATAGGGATTTTTTAAAACAGATTCGGTGTCTCTCTCCGAAATGCCGAGGCGTATTAAAATTCTCCCTTTTGAAGAGTTTTTCACTAACAAAAATTAATGCAAAGTTGGTACTAGTTTATAAGGCGTCTCCTAATCCATTTTCGAAAGATAACAAATCGACAGCTGAAATAAAACGTGGCCGCACTTTTCCTAAGTATAGGACGACCAAAAACTGCTGTAATAGTTGAAAACATCAAATCTAGCGTGGTGGGTGATAGGTAACACTCTGGCTTCACATTCCGTATGACTCTGGTTGGAATTCACATCTGGCCATCCAGATTTCGATTTTCCAGGCAAAACCGGGATGGGTCTTTCAAAAGGCCGAGGCTGAATTCCTATCCGTTACTTGCTCTAGAAAATGTGCACAATATGGTAGTATATGCAACCATAGGCACATCAAAAGGGTGCGGTACATTTTATATAAAGAATTAAATATGAGATGGCTGCATTTGTTAAATGCTGGCCGATAAGAAATGCGGAAACAAATGTGTCATCAATGTTCAGGTTATTATTAATTTTTTTTAAACTATTCAATCTTTTGTACCGATTTCATTCTATGCTGTTTGACGCCAAGAACGGAACATCAGTGAAAACAGTGGATGTACGCCGGTGGCCCTACACCAAAAAATTCTAAGTCCGTTTCATCTGCCAGAAAGGTCTGTGGAATTTCCTCAGTGAAACCGGATGCGTGCGTAACAGACGACGCCAAGAGCTTGTAGGCTGGGCCCAAGCGTGGCGAGGAATTACTTCCTGCCCAGGTTCTAGCAGATACTACAAGAATCGGCCAGACAAGCGGGTGTCAAGGATGGAATGAAGACTCTGGCAACCGATAAATTATTCACTACTCCACGTGAAGATCTAACAAACCGAAGACGAGACACCTATCATCGAGCGGGGGGGGGATAATGACCAACCACAAATCATTGTAATTACTAGTAGTAATTTTTATGTACCGTGTGGCTATAATTAAACTTTCCCTGTTTAACACGTTATAACATTGAAACTAATTACCGTACGAGTACCAAACTTGGTAGCATTAATGTCAAGGACATGGGGAATAGAAGTAATGCAGAATCAATTCAATTGAAACACTTTTATGTGCTGCTATGGTACATCATACCATTACACACCGGTACCATTACTGTTACATTAGGGGCTCAATATGGCGCCTATCAGTGTACAGAAGAGTCTGAAAGCGCAGGATTACATTCTGCACAGCAGAACGAATCATGTCCGTAGGTATGCTGGCTACCTCTCTCGATATGCTGCGCTTCAGATCAGCACATTTGTGAATGTTCCCCTGGTAAACCCTGTCCTTCAGGTAGCCCCACAACCAGAAATCACGGGGAGTGAGGTCAGGTGATTGTGCCGGCCAAGCATTTGGAAACGATCGGCTGACAATTCGATTATTTCCAAATATGTTTCGGGGAAGCAGTTGAACTTCACGAGCGATGACTAATCACGGCACCTGGCGCCATAGTTAGAACTGGACTGTGGCGCTGTGACACATGTAAATCTTGCACCCCATACTCTGGAAATTAATGCTACCAAGTTTGGTACTCGTATGGTAATTAGTTTCCGTGTTATAGTGTGTTAAATAGGGACAGTTTAATTATAACCACCCGGTATAATCGTTGCATGACGCAGCGACTCTTGGAAGAGCCAACTTTTCCGAGCGTCAAGATTGGAGCTGACTAGGCTGATACCACAATCTGGTGGTGTGGCTTTGGGAATGAACCCTCGGCCAACAGCAGCAGTACTTAACGGAGGCGAATTTGCCGTTTGTATCCGGTGGAAGACATATGACGTGCCAGTCAGCTGACTACGCTAGTAACCTGTTCTTCGTCCACCTTGAAACCAGTGATAAAGCTAGACCACACACACTCTCGTAGCGTTGTTCATAACTACCCGTGATATCGCGCTCTCTTACTCATTTAAAAATTTTGTATTTTCATAATAATCTGTTGGAATAAAAGGATCATGTCATTTAATTAAATTTAATTGAATCAATTTGTGAATTTTGAGCAATGCCGTGGTTACTGTGATCAAATTCATTTGAACACAGTCACCCTAATTATAGTGAAATTATTCCATTTATTCGTAAGAAGTGTCGTGCATATTAACATCAGAAGTTTTGAAAAATATCTCCACAGAAACGGCGACAATTACATGTCATGACCAATGTTTTCTGGGAAGCAAAACAGGCACTTTGTATTGGTTGCCTCGAAAAATGGTAAAACAATAAGCAGCGAACATTGTACAAGTCTTCTGGACCAACTGTTGAAAATATTCGTCGATTAAAAAAGGGGGAAAAACCTCGCCTTTCTTCAGGACAGTCTACATTCCCAAGAAGGTGTTTTTTGCAGTGGAAAACCTGAGGAATGTGAAACACGAATTGCTGGAACGTCTCCCCTATTTACTAGGTTTCTGACCAACGTCTGCAATTTCCAAACCCGAAGAAATTTATGGCTAGAAAAGGTTTAGGGTCAAATGTTGAGTTAATAGAAGCCGTAGGTGGATATTTTTCTAACCGTTTAGAAAGAATCCATTCATTGGAGGAACGTTTGACAAAATGCATTTAACTCTAGGGACTATGTAGAAAAATAAATGCGTTTCTGTACTGGAGAAACACACACTGCCACTGAGAATTTTTCACCGTGTCTTCGCATGCTGCTGGATGCTTGTGCACGAGAACTTAACATTGGTTGGTATCAGCAGCGAAGGCGGTACTCATTATATCAGCGTTAGTTGTGTTTTGCGGCGGCCCTGAAGTGACAGATTGCTGTTGGCCTCTGACCTCAGAGCAAGTGATCCTTTCACAAACTAGCATTTTGTTTTGACACTCTTTGATATGGATTACGCATGCTGGTGCAATATTGTAGAGTGTCTCGTTGTTTCGCTTCTCTTTACTTGCATTCTAAAACGAGTCTACTCGGAAAGAACCGCAGTGTGGTATGTACTGCTGAAATGATACTTTTCATTTGTTACATAATGATAATGGATACAGTAGTGATTAAGCAAATAATTTCGTCTTAGCCACACATTCTGGGGATCAGCGAAATGTTACTGGCTGGGTAATTAAGGGAATATTATGATTAATATTAGCAGTGCCTCAGTAGTTTGGGCCGCAGTGTTGCTTTTTGCCTTATAAAAATTATTTTATTATGGAAATTGTGGTTAACTTTGTCATTCTAGGAATAAAAAAAATACGTACAAATATTTACATCTTTATTTATTTCCACAAATCAAAGTAAGTGAACTTCATTTCTCCATTTAATCAACTGACATACGTCATCGATGTTACGCATTATTTACAGCAGAAGATCTTAGCATTTTATATTGTTCTAGCTCAGTGTAGGCTATGAAATACTTCACAGGTGTTACTCTGCGTTTGAAAACTGAGCTCTAGTGAAAAACCGAGCGTGGTGGTGTAACGGCTAGCGTTCTGGCCTCGCATTCGGGAGGACGGCGGTTCGAATCCCCGTCCTGGCACCCAGATTTGGGGTTTCCATTGTTTCCCAAATCACTCCAGGCAAATGCGGGGATGCATCCTTCAAAAGGGTACGGCCGAATTCCTTCCCATTCCTTGCAGCCCATCCTTTCCCGTCTCTAAAGACCTCGCCGTTAAGAGACGTTAAGTAGTTTTAAAAAAATGTCACAGTTAAAATGAGGTACAGAACACTCAACAGCATTTAAATATTTATTTCCGTCATTTAATTATCCTCGTATGTAATTTACGATAGTTTGACAAGAAAAAACAGTCAAAAATTTCTTCTGTAATCACCGAGCGTGGTGGTGTAACGGCTAGCGTTCTGGCCTCGCATTAGGGAGGACGGCGGTTCGAATCCCCGTCCGGGCATCCAGATTTGGGGTTTCCATGGTTTCACAAATCACTTCAGACAAATGCCGGGATGCTTCCCTTAAAAGGCCATGGCCGAATTCCTTCCTATTCCTTGCCCCCCATCCTTTCCCGTCTCTAAAGACCTCGCTGTTAGAGAGACATTAAGCAGCTCTTTTGGAATCAATAGCGAAAAAAGGCTACGTTCCACGGGGGGGATTCACAAGAGGCCAAAGTGGAGCTACTTGGTTTATGTTATGGACGCTCCATAACAGGCAGATACTTCCATTAATTATTCGCAAGTCACGCTTATTGTTTTGGTGGCATGAAAAGCACACTACCACTATTGTCAAAAAGGCGATCCCGTTTGTTATGTTTGATCTTTCGTTCTACCTAGCCGACTGTTACTTCTTTCGCGTTGTTAACAACGTTCAGCAAAATAATAGTTTTCTAAAAGTGATTTAAAAATCAAATTAAAGTTTTGCATAAAATTTACTTTGCGATGAAAGCTGATTTGAGTTTATACCAATGACTATGGTGATTTAATTGACTGTATTAAAATCAAGGAACAGTTCCCGAAATTTTACGGCACCTCTGTAAATGTTATACAGTCACATAGGGATCCGTCGGAAAGACATCAGTGCTGCTAACTGGGCTACACTGGGAGCAAAGAACCGCTGTGGCTCATTGGAGCTACAGGTGCCTATGAGGGTAGTTAGAAAAGTAGAAATTCGTGTTAAATAAATTTTTTTTTACACTTAAAAGGGCTTTTACGATAAGCTCATGGTATGAAATTGTTACGGAACGATGGGGAAATAGACCATTTTTTTTTTTTGAATTAAACATACTGACATTAGTTTTTATTGGTTTCAGGAGACCGCATGTAACTGCCCACGCACCAGAATTTGTTTTCATGGCTGTTACCCTTGGTTTGCTTCACATTTTACTCTGATCATGTGAGATGGTGAAGCATATAGGAAGTTTAAAATTCGGTAGGCGTGGGAAGAGACTTTTGGATTTTTCTGTGGAAACTTTAGTAATTCCGCGATGGGAACTGGCGCTATTTATATTTGAGGTCTGTGGAATCCGATGACAGTTGTCGAAAGTTATCGCCTGCATAAGAAAATCAGAATCGGTGGAACGGTAACTCCGTAATAGGCAAACCGCGGGTAGGAGGAGGGTGGCGGATGGTGAAATCTAGTGAAGAGTCGAGGATTGAGCTGTCTGATACGTTTTAAGCAGCCTAATTCAAAAGATCGGCTATGCGAAATTCGGTCGAAGTCGGTGGAACGTAAATTTTGAAAAAGGCAACCCGCTCTTCAGATATGTTAAGGACGGTGGAATCCGGAATAGGCTGTTAAGTGGACTGTGTTGAGAATATTAACCGCGTGTCGTTAGCCTCGGTAGTGCCGAGGGTCACCGGTTCGAGTCTGACAGAGGACATGGGTTATATATATATATATATATATATTGTAAATACATTGAGGAATGCTGGATGAATGGCTATTGGCTATAAGGCTCAGTGACATTAAAAAAAAAAAATATTGTGCGAAATTTGGTTGAAATCAGTGACACTGTGCGTATTTATGTACGAAACAAACATCGAGACTTTTGAGTTGCCGAAATCAGACTATGTCAGACGATCTTTTGTACTCGCAGACGGCGATTTATTCAGAGTACAATGAGTTGTCAATGTGTTGTACTAATACTCGTACCGTAGTCGATTGTTGACTTGGATGATTCGTTATCCTGATTAACTTCATCAAGTATAATAAAACGTAAGCAAACGCAGTATCTTAATAAATATTTAGGATGAATTTAAAAAAAGAGAGCGAGTGCTGGGTTGTAGTTAATCTTAAAGCGTGAAACACCTGAGCAGTAAATCAGCGTTGCGGGTTGTGGAGCTGTGCGTGTGCTAGTGGCCGCTGCGAGCCAGTCCACGGGACGGAATTTAATACTGCGCTGAGTGGCGGGGATAAACCGTTTTACGAGGGCGGCCGGACGGCTCGAGATAAAACGCGGCGGGAGCTGCCTGTCGCCAGTGTACCTCCTGCTCGTCGGCTAACTTGACCTCATACACAGTAAGAAAATGTATACTAGCCGTAGTTGCCCTCGCTTAGCTAGTGTGTTTCTCCAGTTATATCTGCTATATAATTTCATAAGCTCACTCACTCACCTACCCACCTTGATAGGTATTGGCTGGAGAACGGTGTCATGAGTCAGCCTTCGCTCGCAAATTAACAGAGATATTATAAGAAGAAATTCGATGTTATGTCCACAGTTTAATAGCTAAGCAGCTGCTATCAAATTAATTGCCATAATACATTAATTAACTTTGCCTTTCGTAGCATTTCATAGTTAAAAAAATATCGATGAACTTTACGGCTGAAAAAAAAAAACGTAGAGCTGCTTTTAGTAACATGTCGCTAATGAAAGCAACATACGAAACTTTATAAAAGAGAAATTACTCATGGTCTCTGCTGTAATCACGAATACTAATTGTCATTCCGGCATAGGCTAAATTTAAATTCAATTAAAAGTTTCGCTAATTTTGTTACTTGACAAAAGTTTATACATTAGGATTTATTTATTTTTTACGTATTTGACTGACCACTTTCGTTAATGGTCTTTTTTCATGTTCGCTGCACCAGAGTTATTATGTTGTTTAAAGAGGACATTAGACCAAATTTGTTACCGAATCGAGTAGTCTGGCAATTAATTTCTTCGGAGTTGCTCAACTGTTTAATAATATGGAACCTGCATTAAGTTCTCTGGTTGTTACAGACACTATGACCAACGATTACAGTATGAACGTTTTCCCAGTCTCAGTAAAAAACAACGTGATGCTTTCAAAACAAACACGAATTCTTCAAAATTTGTAGAGCGAACTTTAAGGGTCAAATACAAGTCAAGTTTGTATTTCAGGAAGTTCGAGTCGACTACCTTTGAAACAATTATACGGTAGCGCGATCGTTCCAATCCATGATTAATACCTACTGTACGTGTATTAATACTTCTTAGTTCTTCAAGCTCAAGAGATTTTATTCACCGTAAGGGTGAAACACAGGTCTAGATCGTATTGGGCCAGATCAGGTCAACCTGTCATAATCTTTCATCCTAAAAACTGGAACTATTCTAGACCCGTGACGATACGCAAAAAAACGGTCACGGGCTTACACTAGTAATGAAATAATTCTGGTGCAGGCACTGCTAATAGTGCTAATCGAATTTTTACATTAATTCAACACATTCCTTGTGTTCCTCTAATGAATTTCTTGTCATCGCAGAATTGACAAACTTTGATCCATTTTGCCAGGGACAACTCGTTTTATGTACTCTTTATTGGGATCGTAATAGAATATGTCAGCTTCCAAACGGTAATCTCAGTTTCTTTCGCTTCGCACTTCTCATACCCTAATGTTTTGTTCATGAGCCTGCGCTCGTTGTCTTTCACGAGCTTCACTCATTGTCTCTCTACTTGATTCATTTAGTATTCTTGTTTCCTCAGATCTAGCGTGATTGGTGAGTGGTAACGCTTTGGCCTCGAATTCGGGAGAACGCTGGTTCGAATCCCAGTCCGGGTATCCAGATTTGGACTGTGAGTGTTTTGTAATGTGTGTTGTTGATCGTTGTGCTGTTGTTACGTGTAGTGTGGACGTTGAGATGCAAGAAGGGAGACGATGAAACACGGAGACCATCCGTTCAGGTCTTCTTCTCCAAATACGTCAAAGCTTGGCGTCCTCATTCGACAGACCTGTGTGTCCTCACTACGACATTCAACCCCAGGTGATTTGATATATAGCTCAGTGGTTACGAATTTTGCTCCACTAGTTCTCCTACAGCCCTGGTTAAGACCGAATGATGTAAATTCTTTCAACCACCAGTATGGTGTCACAGCGGCGTGAGCCAACATGGCAGGCCAACTATACAAGAAGTATTAATATTAAGAATGAATCGTATATTTTAAATTTTTCTTTAGTTACTGCATTATGAGGACTGTATATCTTTATTATTTTACCGTACATTTTGCTTAGAGCTATTATTTGCTCAGATTGTAAATGATTACTTTCATAGCAAGTGAAGCGCTTGTGTCGTGATTGTGCAATTTGTCACTTAGAGAGTTCCAGTTAAGTTGCAGGCGCTCTTTACTGCTAAGATAAAAAATGATAGCATAAGCGTAATGCACTCAAGTTGAAACTTTTATATCTTTAGTAGCCTTGGATTTCTTTAAGAGTCTCGTTGTATCTGCTCTCAACGTGAATAATCTTGTTCCGTCCAGTGACGCAGTGACCATACGTGCAAAATGACCCTCAAAATGCATCTACCGACGCAATGTGAGCGGTTGCTGTGTTTTTTGCCTGTCGGCAGTCTGTGGCTGGAATGTTAATGAGTTGCTCGTGCAACCAGGCCGCCACGGACACCATCGCTAAAGACGTTGAGCCAGTCACCTCTCTCCTAATATTGCGCGATTGAGCAAACTGCTTAAATTTTTCTGACAGCTTAATTAATCGACAGTAGCAGGCGAAAAATCCAGGTGAATGTATTTTGCTGAGGATTTACGCAAATGTGCCACGAAAGCTGATTTCTTGGTCGCTTTTCCTCGTTTGGGTTACGACAGAGGCAGAAATGTGCCACCGAGCGTGGTGAGTGAGAGGCAACGAACGCTCTGACTTCGCATTCGCGAGGACGCGGGTTAGAATCCCCGGTCAGGGCATCCAGATTTGGGTTTTCCATGGTTTCCCCAAATCACTCAAGGCGAATGTCGGGACGCTTCCTTAAAGGCCATGGCCGAATTCCTTCCCCCTCCTTGTCCCTAGTATTGTCCCGTCCCGCCTCTAATGACCTCGACGTCGACGAGGCGTAAAGCCATAAAAAAAGCATGTACCAGTGTGACCAGGAGTACAGAGTAAGCCGCTCAGATCCTTGGAAATCGTTCCAGTAAAACACAAAGCAACACAAAATAGGATAAAAAAAAGCAACAAAGAATTGTAACGTATGATCAAGTAAATAACGTATAAAAGTCTTGTACTTCCCCGTCTTGAGGTATTTGTTGTGCTGTTTTGTGATTCCTATCGCAAGGGTATCGTTAATTTTATCGATAATGTATAGAGAAGAGCCGAGGGATTTGGGAACGCTTGCCGCGGACCTAAATGAAGGGTCACAGGAATGCTATGGATATTAATTTGGAAGACAGATGAGGTAGTAGTTTCGTCATACGTTTGTTGAATAATATGGGAACAATTTTTCGTTTAGCAATGCAGTGAAACACTTATCCTATCAAAATAGTTGGGCGTGGGACACATTGAGGAGACATATAAGACCAGGGAAATATTATGCTGTAGTGTTGTCTACATGAATTCTTTCATTCCTCGTGTTTCTAGGGACTGGAATGAAGAGAATGGAGATTAGTTGTTGTGCAAAACAGCCATTGACACGTATAGTTTTTTTTTGTAAATTGTAGAGAACAAAAGTAGACTTAGAAAATTTCATTTTCAGGTGCAGAACCCTGAAAAATATGTTTCAGGTGTGCAGAAGCACCATAGGCACTTTTATAATGTTGATTTATACAGAAAACTAAATAATGTCGAAACTCAACATCGCCCCTGATTAGTTTTCCGTGCAGACTGCTTTTCAATTCACAAACTGAGATGGTACACGGAAGGTGCTATGACTAGAAACAGTTAAGTAGCATTCTACACAGACATAAAAATTTCAAAAACGTTCCAAAGAATTATATTAGAAAAAGGAGCAAATTGTATAAAAAAAACCCCAATATAATAGAGAAACGAAAGGCCAGTTCGTGATCTCCAAAACTTTGGCACAATTTGTTTGAAAGATTAACTGAAATATAATTTTGCATTAGGAGTTCGCAGACAATCTTTCAAGATTGATGACGTCATTTGGAATTCTGTTAAGTTCACAGACTTGTTTAAATTTATATCAAAATATGATAAATACGACAAGAACACATGAAATGCGTTAATGACAAACATCTTGCACCCCAATATCTAAGCCGTGATATTCAAAAATGAACTGATCACATTGATGACAAAAATTATTACCGGTGAAGGGATTCGTAGTGTAAAAGAGGCAAAATATAATTCCATATTGCTCGAAAGCACTAGAGACTCTGGTCGAGTTGAACGAAAGTCAGTTATCTTAAGATTTTATAACACGTCAATCAGAACAATAGTAAAATATAGGATTTCATTGTCACTGAGACGTCTGGAGACAGTGCTGGAAATGTATTAGATATTAAAAAATTTGTTAGCCAAACATACGACAGTGGTGCAAATATGGTAGGAATAAAGAGTGGAGTTAAAACTATAATAGCAAATCTTATGTAGCAGATTTTTTTTTTTGCTTTAATTCAGAAAATGTATTTGCTTTTTTCAATATCTAGCAAATGCTGCAAATTAATCAAAAGTAAATTGAAACTCACTTCAAAGTCTTTAACAGACCCAAGGTGGAAAAGAAAAATCAAGGCAGTAAAGGCCGCATTAATTCAATTTTATTATGTATTTGAATGCACTGAAAGCTTGAAAAATCTCTTGGAAGACGGACACACTTAGTGATTTGGTTTTGAACGAAATTCTTAGCTTAGAATTTATCATATCATTACATTTATTGTATGAGAAACTATCTCGTGTTAATATCGTAAGAAAATTATGGCAGTATGTACAAATCCACTAAAGCATTGCTCATGTACATTTGCGTAAGTTTTGTGACTGGATCAAAGAATATCGACAATCTGGGTTCAAACAATGCTTTTCTTGCGTTTGATAATTTATTGGATAAAGCAGTTATGATCTGCCGCTTTAATGTTACCGTAACCATCATTTTATAATTTTAGTTACAGTTAAGACGATTGCATCTATAAATAAAATTTTGAGTTTCGAAAAAAAAATCTACAAATTCTGTCTTTTTGTGCCACCAGAGGGCCTCGCAAAACTGATCTTGCCCACATCAAATTTATATCTTGCCTCGCCAGTGTCGGTGTATTTGGAATTAAAAAATCATCTACGTAAATTATTGTGTCAGAAATATTGGTACTGCAGAATTATAATAATGTTTTCGCTATATTTGGATATACGAAAACAATTTACGTAAATTATTGGTTTGGAGATATTGGTTCTACAGAATTATGTTATTTTTTTCTAACTAATGTAGTACTATAGCGCATGATTTGTGTTTGTTAAACATTATATGTTGTAAACACTGGATGCACTTTATATGAGGGCTGCTCGGAAAATGAGTTTGGTTAAGAAAATACATTGTATCATTAATTAACATATCGCCTCCGTAGTTAAGATATTTATGGAAGCGCGGCTAAGCGTTGGTGTACGAAGGCCACCTGCCCATGAACCGTTTGATAACGTATTCGTTATCCAGTTGTTCCCAACCAAACCGTATTAAGAGATTTTTGTGCACTTTCACTGTCAAAAAGAGCATTATCGTTGAGCAAAAGAGTGCCACTATATGCTCTACAAATCTGTTAATGCACTCCGCAAGGTCACTTATTCCTTGCGTTTAAAGAAGCTAAGTATAGTCTGCGGCCTCTATGTCGCGTGGCAGTGCATGCGCAACGTGCTGGGTTCGGACAACCCACGCACATCACAGATTTCAACTATAAATCATATTTGCAGTAGAGCAGTGGAAATCAGAAAGTGCTCTAAACAGATTTAATAGCCATGGATTTAAAAATAATACAACAACAACAACAATTTAGGTTTTTTTTAAAAAACTAAATTGAGATGAATTAATCGACGAAGACCTGAGGACTCTGTTATTGGTATTCGCTTTGGACTCCACTTTCTTCTCCCAGGTATAGCACTGCCGGTAGAACAATATGAGAAAAGCGTTTTTGATACTAAAATACACATCGGCCATTGGTTTCTGCCGTGACATTCGAGTTAAACATGGCATAAGTAAGGCGACATTATTTGTCAAAGACAATAGTTCTCCCCTTACCCCATGTTGAGGTCGTTACGGGCAGGAAAGCTGTAGAGATGAGAAACAGAAGGGACTTCCGCAACAGTCTCTTGACGGAACTATACCGGCATTTGATTTGGGAAACCTAAAACTGTATAGCAGGACTGGGATTCGAATCCGCGCCCTCCCAAATACCAGGCTCTCCCAAGATCGGTTTCCAAAAAAAAAGAAGACATCTGCATTCCATTTTTATCCCTCTATTGCCTTTGACTAATAACACGCTTACACTTTCTAACAGATGCGGTGTTTTACTAAAGTTTGGCAGTGATTTAGTGCTGAGTAAGTGATTCTGTAGGCTATACCAGAAAACGTCTCTTATCATCTGTACGTATACCTATACGTTAGTCATATTTATTGTTTGTTTTCTTGTTTCCAATAAACATGCGAAAATTAATGTCTGATTGTTGCTAAAATATTTGCAGTGTAAACTAGACAATCGGATTTAAAATAAAATAAAATGGAATTGCGGACAGCAGAAGGTAGCGCCCGTGTGTAATTGTATCCTAAACCTGCCGGCAGTAGAGAATATCTGAGGACTGGAGACACGGTATTAACTAACAGCGCTTTGATGTATCCGGCCGTGTGTTGTCAGTACGGTCAGGGGTGAGCTACTGGCTGCACGCAACAGCTAATCGATAGGGCTGTCGGCTGCCGACATCGATAGTCGATAGTCGTTTTGTGCTCCACTGCGGCCGCATCAAGCGTCCCACTGGGGAAACAAGATTAGTCGCCGCCGCATTGCCGGGCTGCGTTTGGCTTCGACACACGATCACCGCGCCACCCACCAAAATAAGGCAATCCGAGGCGGGAGATAGATGCTTAAACATGAAAGATAGTGTGCAGACAGAATAATGAACGACTAGTCTATCTATTCGAATAACTCAGAATGTGTAACCAGAGCTTTTTGTAAACTCGAACCGTACCAATGGCAGTTCATTCATTTGTCACATCGATGATTAGGCAAGTTCAGGATGGTTTCATTGTCGTTCTTTAGGTCGATTTATATTTAGGAGAAGTAGATTATAATGTTACTTCATTTAGTATTTGCATATGTTCTGTACTTACTAATTTTAACCCTACATACGGCTTTGATATATGCCATAGCGCACATAATTCATGTTGGTATTAAAATTATTTAGCATCTTAGATGCTAATTCTTGTGATCAATGACCGAAGACCTGCAATTATATAAACACTCCAGCCTTATTCAAGGGAGTAGTCAATTCACAGCTATTGATATACAGATTGTATCAAAATACTCCTCGAACCTTTTGTTGTTCTTCGAGGAGTAGCTTCCGATAAAGCACTCCAGCCATCCTGATCTGGGTTTTCCATGGTTTCCCTAGATCGCTCCAGGCGAATGCTGGGATGGTTCCTCACAATAGCCCATGGGCGCCTCCTGCCATATCCCGTATATCCCTTCCAAACCATTACCTTTCCTGACAGGTGCAATGCACCCTCCGCCAAACACTTTTGGTGAATCGCGGAGTAATTGTAATAGTAATAGTATATTCTCCGTGAATTAATGTTTATCGCTTTACACCTGTCAGGATTCTTCCGCCGGCAGAAAGTGACATTTTTCTTAGTTGATCTGGAAACACAGCGTGTTTGTAATTTGTCGACATATATCTTATGAGGTTGCATTTGAACCAAAATTGCCTTTGCAACGACGTCACAAGCAGTATTTTTTTTTTTTCATCTCCCGTGTAACACATCAACTAGTCACGTATCAGTAAACGCTAATCCTGGTACAGTGATTAAACTGTTTACTGTACACACGCGCTGCTACAGTTTCTACATATTAACGGGCACCATGTATTTACTAAACTCAGTGTTAAACATTCATTAGTATTTACAAATAGAGGCTTCGTTATTAACTCCTATGTCACAGTTGGGGCACACGGAATATTAGGCCGAAACTTCTTTTAATTGCATATAAAAAATATCACATTATGTGAGAGAAAAAAATATGAAGAGTATTTCCTCTCCCTGATCATCCACAGCTGTATTAGAAATTCAGTGTAATGCAAAAAGGTTTTTTAGTTTCCAATGAATTGTGCCCCTTTCTGTGGAAACTCTGGGATACTGGTTTATTGAGATTTTAAATCTGAGCATTTGTGTTCGAAGCACGTAACGGACAAAACGTGCAGGAAGCGTGCATTGAGCGCTCCACAGGCTCATTAAGCCGGCTAAGCAAACGGGCGAAAAATAAAACCTAATGTCTGTCGACTTCAAAGAACACACAGTATCCACACTTACCATCTGAATTGTTTTGATGCATCGTATATAAAAAAAAGTAATTCAGTAGTTTTAATTGTAACACACTGGTAATAAACTGCAAGTGCCACTCATTAGAGTTGTTTTCAGCCGAGTCAGTGTTAAGATTTTTGTTCAGAAACGGTCACGAAAATTCTGCTGTGAACATCCTTTTAAGGCTTCATTATTCAGAGGGAAACTGAGCTTTGTTACTGTGACTGTCTGATCTCTAGCTCGTAAACTACCAAATTTGCACGTACCCCAGACTAAATATCACATGTAAAATCATATTGTAGAGGGGATCCCTAGAAGCAAAAAGGATCGAAAAACTTTTTTCCTACCCTTGTGCGTTGGGTGTAGATGTTTAGAGCTAGTCAAATAGAGGACCAAAATATTTTTTCAGTTTACTTTTTTCGGAAAATAAAAAACACGAGAAGCCGTCGAAGTTGTCAATTTTAGCCCTATGTTGTTACCGGGTCTAGACTTGCTGCTTACCAGAGTAATGAAAAAGTTCAATAGTAGTACCCGTCCGGAAGGGAGGGGTGACAAAATAGTGTCGAAACTTACAGGCCTATTAGTTTGACACCAGTATGCAACATTACCAGAAATATCCCTAAGGAAAGAAGCTGCTTTAAAAAAATGTCAACATAGGTTTAGGCAGGGATACTCTTATGAATCTCATTTAGTGGGCTGTATTAAAGATATTTAGGATGAAATGGCTAAGGGAGGCCATGTTGACAATAGAGCACTACATCTCTCCAAGGCATTTGTCAGAGTAAGCAATAAATTGGTGGTAAAATCCATTCGAGTGTAATAATAACTAACTTGCTATGTAGAGGAATTTTTAAAAGGTAAAACATAAAAAGTTCAAAATAAGTAGAAGTGAAAACGGAAGTGCTACAGGATATTGTATTGGAACCATCTCTGTTCCTTATCTAATTAGTCAAATCAAATCATCGTATGGCATTGTTAGCTGGGATATATATTATTCAGCTGCCAGATGACAGGATTTTCGATTCGCCGCGCATTGCGTCGTCTGTCGTGACTAACTAACCTAATTGGGTAATCCCGCCTGGTCTAGGGGGACCACCTACAGCTTAACGTGAAATCCGAACCACACAGCAGACTATGGTTAGATTGTTTGCTGATGGCATAATAATGTACCATAAGATTAAAACTAGAGAGAACTGTTTTGTATAGTACTTGCTGCAGAGGTCACGTGGAACGAAAAAAAAATCCACGAAAAATTAGGTTTTTACGTGTACAGGTAAAACGTTTTCTGTTTACAGTATGGAATGGAAATTACTTGTCGAAGACATTAAGTATAAATAATTTGCCATGATTTTTGAAAGTAAACTCAGTTGAACAGAAAAGGGTGTGTGGGGATGTAGCAGGGAAGTGAGGGAATTGGTGTCGTATCGGTCTCATAGTTGGAGTATCAAATTCAAGAGTTGGAGTGGGTCCAAAAGAGAACAAGTAAGGATAGATTTGTTTTTGGAAGTTACTGCAGAACATAATCAATAATTGATATGTTAAAGAAACTGGATTTGGATTCATTGGAGGACAGGAAGGTGAAGAGACTTCTGAAAGTGTACATGGCTTATATTTGTGATGATGGGTATTGGTGTAACAGTTAGGAGTGCTACTTGGAGGGGAGGAGATAACAATAAGCACATTAAACAGTGAGAACATTTTCTTTTGTAGTTAATTGAGTCGGGGACTGGAATAAATTACCAGTGAAATAAACAATCTGCTAAAAATACTGAAAGAATATAAAAAATTCGTAAACGGTAAAAATAAGTTGGCAGTAATGTACACTGAAATAATTTGAGATTAAAAAAAAAAATCATAATGAAACGAAATGAATATGTAGTTAAATATTCATAGGAGCATATGCTTCCCCGCAATTCCGTTAAATTAAATCTAAAAAAAAAAAAAAAATTGACTAGTAATTTGAAGTTTGTCCCCTATTTAAAGAACACATTGTATAAACACATGTAATAAACTTTTCGTTGCAAGTTGTAAACAAAACAAGCAGTTTTTTATTATTATTTTGATGTTGCTTTTCCTTACATCAGTATTATTTAACTTGAAGTGATTTTAATTGATTAATTTGTAATCGATTGTAACACGAGCGGCAACGTAGTGCGGCGCCTAACCTCAAAACGTTTCAGGCACCAAACCACTGTCGTCTGTCCCACCTCGCGGGAAATACGTGCTCATGCCATTAGACTACTACACCCCTATTACGTGATGCACGACCCATCTCCATAACTCCATAAATCTAGCAATTTTTGTTAATTTTACGTTCAAAGTGAGCCTTAAGGCTCTGACGAAATGTAATAATCCTGCAGTTTGCAAGTTGGAGAAAGCTATTTAACTCGGTCCGAAGTTTCAGAAAACTAATTTTCCTTAACGCCATGGAAGATTTCAAAACCTCAGCCGGGTGATTCCAGAGTAGAAGGCGGAGGAAAATGACACCGTGGTATACAGAGGCGCAGTGGTGTATTTCGTCATTCTTGTCATCAGACAGAAAATTAAGGTTCCAACTTCTCGTAGTTCTTTATTTTAATCTGACTCTGACTTTTCCGAACTTTATAAACGTTTGTTATAGAATTTATACAGTCTTTCGTAGGTAATTATAATGTTTAAAAAAATGCACGTTCACATTATTAGGGTCGTACCAACTTGAATCTGTTTCAGATACGTCTGTATCGGTGGGATGATTATCTGTGAATTACGAAACTCGAAATTTCAGCGTTGTAATCACCATGCTCACTGAACGAGCTTCAGTTTCTTTCGACATATTAATTTATTTGTCGGTACATTATGCAGTATTATCTGGAACAGTCTGTATTCAAGGCGAATAATTTTTTATATTACTTTCATACCTTACCGCAATTCACCGATTTTAGTGACGAAATTTTTCTCTGTAGCTTGGGTTAAAAACAGTGGTTATGTATATTTGAATGTTGTTTCTGCCGATGTATAACGTTTATAATATCCTATTTCAGCAATCTAAATGCGTCTGATCGTCCGAACCTTAGTGACCTGACGCGGGGAAAAGTTTCTCGGACTGCACAAATGGTCTACTCTTGTTCGGTGGCTGTGTATATTTGGATGGTCTACAACTTTCGTCCAGTACTTCAACGAAGATTATACTTAAATGCAAGTTTCTTCCTCGTAGTATTTTTGGGCCTCCTTACCACGATGTTGACGAATTTAAGGTCGCCACCCTCACATTACACTTTAGAGGAAAGTCAGATCAAGTAAATACAAGGAAGTGTTGTTAGTTTTAAGTTAAATGAAATTTTCTTTACTAGAAGTTAGAGTAATTCTTAGAAAAAGTTAAATTGACTAATTTACGTGCATACATGTGAACGATAATGTGGTTCTTGCTAATGCCAGACTACAAGTTGAAACTGGCAGAGATAGAAAGCGTATCCCGTTTTCGTAGTTTTACTTCTTTACCCTTGAACAGCTGACACAAAATATTCCTGGTGTTTTTTACTGTTATTCGTAATTAATATGTTACAAGCTAAACTTACTTTACACTATCTGTCTTTTCTATTCGTCTGATGATTTTATTTCGTTTGTTTCAGGTGAGAACACGCGAAGTATTGAACTGTTTTCTCGGTTGTTTGGTGAGTACGTTTCTTCTCCAAAATACTGCCGGGTCGATTGGATTTACTTTCGTGGAGGAGGGTTTAGAGGCTACGCGTTAAAAAAATAATCTGATCCCATAGATCAGTGGTGGCCAGCCTTTTCAGCTGCCGGCCAAATTTTGGAAATATAATTTTCAATCGGGCCGCACGTACTACTTTCTTGGAAAAAAAATACTTGAATATTTTTATGGAGGAAAGAAATAATTAAAAATGAAACATACATTTTTATGAAGTATTAAAAACATAGTTATGTTGAAAGGAGGGGTGTTGAGTGTTGTTGTAATGTCTGATATCATCTTTGAAAGTTAAAGTTTATATGTATAATGATCCAGCTCCGCGGGCCGCATGTTGACGTACGGCGGGCCTCGGGTTGGCCATCCCTGGTATAGATCTTTGTGAATGACAGTTCATTCTTACTAAATGTTTGGCTGTGAAATAGAATTAACGATTTAAACGAATTCCCCATATTTCTTCAATGAAAGGAAACTGTTAAGTCACAAAGATGAATAATTTTTCTGGATGAGCTGTTAGTTTACGGGAAACAATGCATGGCCTATTTTATTCTAGTTTCATTGTCATTGTGAAACTGTTTGCAATTTTCTCGCTAAGAAACAAATGAAATACACTTACGACTGTGGGTTGAAATTTTACTTGACTAATTGTGAAAAGTTT
>CM061919.1:251384361-251455327 GCA_031002005.1 Vandiemenella viatica
ATACTATACCAGATGCTATGTTTTACTTTATAGGCAATAATCACAGATATTCTTAAATTTCATGATTGAAATTTAATGATAATAATTATTAAAATTCAAGTACTTCTAAAATTTGCAAAAGGGTATGGTTTATGTGTAATTATTTCATTGATTAAAAATATTTATAAAGTAACAGAAATTCAATCAAGATGAAAGTCATCCTGGTTGATTTATTAAAAAGCTCTCCATTATTTGTTTTCCTACAAAACTACTATTCTTTTCCATAATGTTTATTAATTGTTTCACATAGTTTACTGACTCACTAAGGTATGCTCCTTTAGAAATTTTATAATAACTAAGAAAATTTTGCAAGTTATAATCATTGTGTTGTAGGTACAATGCCCATTATAACCATTTTTGATGGGTCAGAGTTTTTAATGACTAGTTTGGACCCTTTGGTTAAATACCAATTACATGACCAATGTATATCAAATTTTAAGATTTATACATCTTTGAAAAATATATTGGAAAATAATGGAATTTAAATTTATTGCAAATGAATTTGGAGAAATACTAAATCTTACAAACTTCTGCACATCGTATATGTTAAATATATAACAAATTAAAAATAAAATAAAGTTATTTAGCAAATATTATTATTCTATTTTTAAGTTGCAAATAGCAGATAACAAGCTATGCAATGATTTTCAGAGACAATTTTCATGAAAATTTGCATGAAAAATATTTCTTTTACTATTTGAAACTTAGTACAACTCTAATTTGTTTGTTCCTAATTATACTTGTTCATAAAAGAGGGAATTTAGTATCAAGCCAAAATCTTTCATACCATTTTTGTGATGTTTGGCACAGAAAATCTGATTCTATAGTAGTTTTTTAAAATAACTCTGTTTTTAATAATTTTTTAAATTGCCTCACTAATACTAGAAATGGAGCATTAATGTACAGAGTTTTTAGTACCATGGGAAATATCCATAACTTATTATTTTATAATGGATAAATGAAGGTCTTATATCTTATCTAAGTTTTATCCATTACCCTGGACATTTATTGGTAGAACCACTGTGAAAGACCTCATGCTTATAACACACTGAAAGCTATTTTCCAAATTGAAATTATTGTTCCCTTTTTTACAGCTACAGTCAAAAAAGTTTATGATTTGTCATTTTCAAAATAAAATCTATGGATTATACAGCAGGATATGCAAATAAGGAATATTGAAAGTAAAATTAAATAAAGCATTATATAGTGACATTTACTGGAAATAAAATGATAAAAATTGAATGATTTATTATTTAGCAATGTAAGGGAACAATTTTGTTTAGATTTCAGGCTAGCATTTCAGAATAACACTTATTAAAAATGTGAATATAATAAATAATTATGAAATTGCACACATCTGGCAAATATGAATATGAAAATTTAATTTAATTTCAAGGGTCAAATAATGTGCTTACTTGAGTAGTTTTTCTCTCAATTATTTAATAAGAAATCACAATTGCAGCTGAAAATACCTCAAAATTGTAGCCATGGCTGATATACGTTTCAAGTCATTTTTATTCTGATACATGTTTATTTTGGTAAAATTTACCAAATTGTATAGACAGTAAAATACAAACAGGCCAATAAATAACATGACATAGTCCCCAGGGTGGAACAGGCATATGCATACACAACAAATTAAACTGAAACTAATAAATGTCAGTCTTGTAATTCTGTTTACTACTTATATTCAAATAATAGAAGATAACTTTTTTTCCTACTCAACACAATATTTTCTTTTATGTTTAGTCTTTATAAAATGTACCTAAATATATAGAATATTTTGTGCGATATTCACTCTAATTCACATATATATATGAAACTACAAAATAAAACTACATATTATACTTTTATGTAAATTGGAAGATAATTTTAGATACATTATACATTATCAAACTTTTTTTTTCACACTGTGTCATAAATTCAGCAAAATAGTAATGAATTCTAAGGAGTCAAGAATTTGTTTTGAGAGCTGTTTAACTACTGGTATTTATAATCTAAAGGAAGGATAGAGAAAGAAAAATCCATCACTCGATAGAATAAGACAGGAGGGACACAACGAACACAAATGCAAGCACATTTTACAATATTTTGGTATAAACCTTAATAATATATAGAGATGGACTTATCATAAGGGGATCAAAATGTGTGAAAAGTGAGAGTTACCATATGCATGATTATGGTTTATAGCAACATGTTGTTGAGTGTGTTTATTTTCATGTGTATATCGTGGCCCCCTTGGCTTCGTCTGTGATTAACGATGGATTTACTTTCCCTGCACTTTTTTTTTTATCTTGCTGAACAGCTTTTTCATTGTAACTGTTGCTTAAACTAAATTTACATTTTATAACGCTAAGCAATCACGGAATTTAATTTATTTAAATTTCCCTCATTTAATAAATTATTGAAGTATTTGTTTTTGTTTAATTCCAATATACTGTGCTAATACATCCTTGAAAAATAAGGTCTCATTTTTTAAAATCTTTCATGTAGTTGATATCTGAGGCAATAATTTTGCCAATTCTATAAAAATATCCTTGTAATAAAAGCAATTACAAGAGGTTAAAAGATTCATTAGTTGTCTAAATCAGGGTCATAAACAGATATTACCAGTTTTAGATTCAGGGTTGTGTAAAAATGCAAATAAAAACCAATTAATACAAATTGGAAATTTTATGTAAAAATGGCTATGCATAACACTTCACCTGACACTAAGTTTCAAGTTTCCACTTCACGGATGCTTCTTCTCAGTATTGCCACTAGTTCAATATTGATAGGTGCTATATATAGCCAAAATACAGTTCATTATTAGACTTGCCAATGTAGAAGTTTGTAATTAAAATCATATAAGAAATATTAATAGTATTAAATAATATCGTTATAAGTGAATATTGTCAAATATGAATATATATTGTCAGATGTGTGCTAAGAAATAATTATAAAGAAATGTTAAAATTAGATAGAAATTGTTCTAATTATGTGCAAAAGATTTCACATCACTACAGTCAATTTTTAAATTCACTTTACAGATAGCATTATCAAATATAAATAATTTTATAAATCCACAAAACCTGGTTCTTTTTTGGAAAATAGCTTCCATTTCTATTTGGGAGGGAGGTGAGGGGGAAGTAGTTATACCCTATTCTATATTTCAGACAAGGCTAAGTGAAGTTTGGTTGCTTGGATGTACTAAATAATTACACGAGAACAGTGCAATTCAGTTGATTGCTGTGCTCACTGTAGTGCATCATCAAATCTTACAAAATATGGTGTACCAAAATGTATTCTGAGGTATCACACAAACAGTGTCCTAAGATTAAGAGTATACTTTTGTCATTAGATACAGTATGAGCAACTGTAAACAAATAAAGAAACAAGTCATTGAAAGTCAGTCTGAATTCTAGGTAACTGCAAAAATACAAAATGTCACTACAGCACAAGGCAGAATAATGGCACATAGTACCAGAAGAAATATACTGTGCCACATGTTGGCGACAGTAATTTTTACCATCAAGTGATATCTCGTGACACACATTTAACACAACTTATGACACTCACTGAATTTATCAGCCGGTGATGTAAGACATGGTGGAGTATGGCAAACTCTCAGTCACCAGATGTGCCACCATTACGCAAGCCAGCTTTTAAATCGGGTGGGACCTGCTTCCTGAAGCAGTCGTCGAGGAAGTTAGCCATAGATCGATACAGATGACGTTTTACTCCTCCAAGAGTATGGCTCTCATCAGGATACACCTTGTAACAGAAATGCATTTGGAAGTGTTGATAGTAGAAGTTTGTAACTGTTTTTATTTATTTTCATTTAATTTATTTTCTCTTTGAGTGACACATATTACAGTCACATAGTTTGACTAAAGTAAATAAACTGTGTATGGCATTAGCAGCTGAGAGACTCCAAAGGGCAGTATGACCATTGAGTGAAAGTTTCAATTTACCATGCTTTCTTCCTTTGGCTTGGCTGCATATATTCTTTAATGTGGAATCTAAATCATGGACCATCCTGGCATAGTCATGTGATTAAAGCAAAGCCCATAAAAATTCCTGGCTCCATTGGGATGTGTACACAAAATTTGTGGTTCTGGCTTTAAATTCCAAGTGGTGCCAGCAATTTTTACAGGCTTTGCTTTGATCATTTGTTTTTGATACCATGTTTAAACTGTACAACCAGCCACTACAGAGGCAGAATGTATGGCAAATCAAAACTGTCAGTCGGCAGCTGAACTACCCTTCAGAGTCTTCCAGCCATTAATGCACAATTTATTTACAGTAAATGATGATCCATCTAAGTAAAACAATGCCATTATTCACAAATAAAACATAAATTTATATTGCAGGATCAAATACGAAAGAACTGGATGTCTCTGAAGAGTTTTTTTATTTAGTTACTTGCATGATTGTGACTATATTTATCATTTTACATTTTTGAATGTTAACAAATTAATAAAATTGCTTTAGACTCCCAAAATACTTTGATATTACCAACTCTCTATTTTGAGAAAGAAGTGGATTCTATTAGTAAATTTGAGTGATATTTGAATCCTGTAATTGTACCAGACACTAAAACAAGATTAGTAAAATACAGGTATTTAAGGGAATCATTTAAAATACATGCTTTTTCAAATTTTGTGATCAGCAAAAACTAACAGTTCCCTCCTTCAGTTACGGTGATTGTATTGCATTCAACAATTCTCCTCTCCTTATGTTGCTACACCAATGATTCCAAATATTTCTTGGTAGAATCTAAGAGCTATTTCTATTCACCTAAAAAACTGTGGCAAAATTCCTCATATGTGGCATTACTGTCTTTTATTACACAATATCCTGTATAATCAAATTTATTTAAACACTATAACTTTACCAGACACCAAGTCTTACAACTTTCTGCAAATACAGGAAATTGCCACCGGAGCATGCGCTTCATTGCAATTTAATTTAATTTAATTTAAAAAGACTGCAAGGATTGAAAAATTGTGAAAGTTCCTCATCTCACTTTCAAACAAAGTGCTACCATAACTGTCCAGCCAGTGAAAAACTTCAGCAAATAGACCAGCAGCTTTCAAATTGATATAAAATATAAATAAACCACTTTTCCAAAAAATTAATATCGTTAAAGTACAGATGAAAATAATTAAAAACACACCAAAGGTCAGATGGTTATTTAAATCATGTAACTGGACTGCAGAATATTTCCTGCTAAAGTGTACAGCTAACATAGACATTTATAAACACCAGTTGTAGGAAACTTTCATATCAAGAGACACACATATACATACATGAGCATACACAAAAGTAGAGGGGAGAGAGAGTATGAACTGAATGTGCAGACATTGTCATAACAGCTGAAACTGCTGGAAAGACTGACAAAAAGAACACATTATCATTTCTTACTCTGGTGCTTGGCCACATAGAGTATGAAGATATGCTGCAAATTTTATTTAGATCCTAAGCATTCAAACTGTGAAACCTCATCAGGATCCATTTGGAGGTTTCTGCATGATACCATAATAAAGATATTGATATTTGATAAGAGATCATTGTAAATAAGTCTGTGTTACAGTACCTGTTGTCGGAAGAGGACGCCCTTATTAGCGAGCGACTTGGCGAGTGCCATGCTCTGCTGGAAGTGAACGTTGTCATCCGCTGTACCATGCACCAGGTAGAACATCTTGTCACGCAGCATCTCTGCCCGCCGGCTCACATCTGCCTCCTCATACCCCTTGTAGTTGCCCGTCTCGTTTGGTAGGCCCATGTAGCGCTCTGTGTATGCAGAGTCTGCAAGGGATGGGAGAAGAGATTAAAGAAACTGAGTGAGTTGAGCCTCATGCAAGTATGAGATTCACAAAATGTGGAAGGTGCAAAAATTAATGCTTTACATATTTCAGGGTATATAATGGTCACTGCACCATTCTTCTCCATTCCCTTATTGTGTGTTTTCTTTCTTTCTTTCTTTTTAAACTAAGCTTACCACTATTTCAATTCCAATAAAATTTATTATGGATCTAAGCTGTTCATTTCCAAAACATTAGGATGGAATACACTGTAAATTGAGACTGCTTTCAATAAAATAGTCTTGATATATGACAAAATAAGATCAAAATAAAAAACAACTATAAAGGTTTTGTGTGATTCCAAGATGGAAAATACATTGTTTTTTGAAGACATAAAGTTTAACCATGTCGGCATAACTTTTGATAAAAAAAAAAAAATCCTCATCGCAGTGGTAGGTAAGGGGAGGTTTCAAATTCCTCCATTTACTGGAACAGGTAATGATGGGATGTGACTCTGAAGTTAGGTATTTGATCAGATTATTTCTGAAGTGTGGTGGGGTAGTATGGGACCCACATTATGAATATCAAATACAGGAGTATGAAGGGGTGCAAAGAAGGGCAGTTAGATTTGTTGATAGAAAATATTGCAGTAACTGATACGATAAAGCCATACAGCCAGTAATATGAGTGTTACCAGTGACCTGTAGAAGTGTAATGGACAAAGTAATAGAATTTGCAAACTTATTAGAGAAACATGAACCACAAGTAATTATGGGTGAAGAGTCTTGGTTAAAAGAAGGAATAGACAATGAGGGTTTCTTAAAGGTTACGGAGTGTACTGTAAACACAAAGGAGCAATTGGTGGAGGGGTATTCATATTGGTTAGAAAAGATTACTACGGTTCACTGGTGTTTATAGATTATGACCATAAGTTACTTGTGGTAGATTTCTGTAGTAGTGAAGAAGAAGAAGAAGAAGAAGAAGAAGAAAAAACATGGTGTTGGCTGCTTACCGTAGTGGAACAATGAATGAGGAAGATGAGTCTCTCGATGAGAATCTAAATTCATCCTCAGAGGTGAGTGTAGAATGGTCATTATTGGTGAGGATTTAAATTTATCAGGTGTCAACTGGGTCAGAAGTAATGTTAATAACACAGGGGTACAGAGATTTGTAAATACTTTAATAACAGAAGGAGCCTTTACACAAATGGTAGTGCAGAAGACAAAGGGGTGGAACATGTTGGATATCTTCCTAATAAAGCCCAATGATAACTTTGTGGGGTGTTAAGTAACTCAATGCATAAGTAATCAGGATTAAGTAAACAAAAATTGAAGGAGTAAATAGGTGCAACTATAAAAGGCATAGATTTCAAAGCTGAAGAAATATTTCATAGAAAGTTTCAGCAAATGGAAAGTTGCTACAAATAAAGTGGAGTAGGAAGAGTTCAAGGAGACGGTATAAAAGGGTGAAAAAATATTTATTCCAAACAGAAAATAAAGAGAAGTACAGAACCTACATACTATAATAGGGAGGTGAGGCAGTTAAACATGTTGGTGACAAGAAGACATAATGGAGTTAAGAGACATTCAGGCAGTAGAATACTTGAAACAACTAAACAAGAATTAATAATAGCAAAGAAAGTTGCTAAAGATGGGTTTATAAATAATGTTATTAGTATAGGGGGAATACTGATGGATGCACCTAGAAATTTTTATGCCATTTTAGAAAACTGAGGGGAAGTGAAGTGTTGAGCCATTTATATATAAAAGATTTGAAAAAGGCAGAGATTTTGTGTAAGTGGTTTAGTGAGACCATTTCGGAATGGGAGGCAGTAAGGAGTGAATGAGCTTATCGACACCATTAGAAACAAGCAGATTAAAAAATTTGAAATTCAACCTGAGGATATCAAGTACAAAAGCTAAAAAAGCATAAAGGGACTGGTATAGATAATATTAATACTGATATCTCAAAGATGGCAGGACATGACATTGTACTGTACCTTATCATGAAACATTTAAATTGAGTATGGATACTTGCTGCTTACCTGACGACTGGAGAAATGTAACAGTAGTACCAATCTACAAAATGGGGGGAGGGGGGGGGGTGCCAAAAAGAGTTGAAAATTGCAGTTTGACATCAGTGATAGGTAAATTAATGGAGAGATTGATATGCAACCACATCAGAAAAGTCTGTGAAGAACGTAATATAAATAACAAAGGATAGGGAAAATGAGTCATCACTCACCAGTGTTGAAGGCTGCAATGAGTGAAAAACATATGAGATAATCAAAAACATATACAATATTTTGGTTTTAAACCTTATTAATGTGCTAGGAACCGAGTCATAAAGTTTGGGATGTTTGCACATACCAAAGTTTATCAGATGACTGGCTGGGCAGTGCAAAACAGGGTGGGGGAGGAGGTGATGGGGGTGAATGTAAAACAAGTAATTTTCAAATCAACAACATGGAAAAACTGTTGGGGTGGATGAAAAAGTGATTTGCTGGTTAGAACAATTCACAAATGGTAGGAAGAAAAAAGTTAGGATAGGAAATGCAGTATCAATAGAAGTGGAAGTGAAAATGGGAGTGTCACAGGGTAGTGTATTGGGACCATTGCTATTAATTATTCTAATGAATGATTGTGTTGATGGTTTAGTATCAGAAGTTAGGTTGTTTGCAGATGACATAATGCTGTGTAACTGGATCAAAAAGGTAGAATATAAAAATCTGCAGCGTGATATAAAAAATGCAGTACTGATTGATATTAGGGGATTCATTAAACCAGTGGCCAAAATAGGAGGGGAAAATAGATATGATTACAAAAAGGCACAGACTTTAGAACTGAAAAGATATTTCAGGGTAATGTACAGCAAATGGAAGGATGTCACAAGTACAGTGGAGGGGAAGTGGGAAGAGTTTAAAGAGATTATAAAAAAGGGTGAGTACAGAACCTGCATACTACATTAGGAAGGGAAGAAGGTTAATATGGTGTCAATATGGTGTGAAGTAAGGTTACACTCTGTCATCCACAATGTTAAGTCCTCTGCAGAGGAAACAATTAAGAAACTGATATGAAGTCTTCACGGGTGTACACCTGTGAAGACTTCATTTCAAGCATACATCGGGAAAGTCTCCGTTCTTACAATTGAGAAACTGATTCTAAAAAAAAATGAGTTTTGCATAAATGTCCATGGAACAACAATTTGCATGCCGATTTGTTGATGAAATTATTCTTTTTGCAAGTAAGAATGGGAATATGGTGATTCTGAAAGGCATGGACACAAAGTTGGGAGAGGAATTTCAACTAAATGTTGAAGGACAAAGGATATAAAATGCCTCAAGAAGGTAAGATGGGCTGAGTATCTAAATGGGAACAGAACTCTAACTTCAAAATAAATATCACTAATACAATGCGCTGTCAATTATTATGTTTAAGAAACATCCTAGGAGTGTAAAACAGTGTGTAGAAAAAATAACAACTTTGCGTGGTCTTAATGAGTTTCTTATAAATTGCCAAATCCACCTCTATCATAGCTGCCTAACCTGGTAAATATACTTAGAGAAGGGGACTGATCTACAGTTTAAATTCGAATTCGAACCACAGCGCTTCCTACCATATTTCACAACGGTGAATGTTAGTGTTAAAATTCCAGTCGAGACCGGAATTTGATACAGAGACATTAACCAACTGATCCACAAGATCCACCAGATTGCTAGTTTGTAGATAATAAAGATATATTTAAAGAAAAAAAAAGAAAGATTATCTATTTAGCTACTTCTTCTAATTCATTTAAGAACTGGTAGAGCTACAAATGAAGTAACTGTTTGTGATATATCCTTCACAAAATGATATTATAAATTGTAGTGTTTAGATTTGTATGTTGACAAGGCAGAGTGTATGTTGTATTCACAGATGGTAAAGAGGGAAGAATCCGAAATATATGGAGACGACGCAAGAGACCTTAATGATCGGTTCTTATGTAACACGACGCGACAAATCGAAAATAAAGAATAAAATTTTTAGATATCTTGCTTAGTTTTCGGGATATACTGGGATTGGGCCTGGACCCAAAATTAATTCTGCGAAAGCCACAATGAATTACATGGTGGACATGCAGAATGGATATTTCAGTTTTTTTTACTACCACTTGAGGTTAGGTTGAAATGCGGCCTAGACCAGAATAAAAATAGTTATCTTGTTACCATACATCGTAACCTTAATTGGGAATAGCTGGAAGTAGTTTCCATCGCGATACACGTTTTGTCACTAACTTGGTTCTCATGAAATTACTAACAATAATAGATAAATTCTTTGTCCCTTATGGAACAACAAAATCATTCTGGTACAGACTGCATTTAGACCTAACCACAGTCCCCATTAAATTGCCGCTACAGAATCAAACTATGTAGACACACCCACACACGAGTATTTGAATCGCAAACGGTATTTGCGGTAACAACATCGTTTGCTTCATCAAGGTTCCTAAATTGCATAGCATAATTTAACACATTTAATTTCATCATACACTGTCAGTATAAACTGCAATGTGACGAAAGAAAGTGCAATACTAAATTTACTGAATCGCGATGTAAAACACACCCCTTTAAATCTCATTTTCAATACTCTTTAAAAAGTAATGCTAGTCTATTATGTGCAAAATAGCAAGGTATGCTGATTTTCTACACAACACCAACAAAAATTTAAGAACAAAGTCATCCCATTGAGAGCTATGACTAAATATTTATAGACAGGCACCGAAGTTTGCAATTCCTACTGACCACTTCAAGAACAATTATTAGAATGAAACTTACTTATGAAATGATATTCTAGGTTCTTTCGTCTCTTGCCTATTTGTGCAACCGTATGCAACACAAGATGGTATTATAAAACACTTATACACATTTCAAAATTAAATAATCACAGCATTTAACACAATGTGAACTTCGCATTTGTTTGGGATCGCAATATAGCCGCTGCCGCCACTGCGCATGCGCGAGAGTTTAGAGCCGGCTCCACAGATTTAACGTCACTTCTCCTCCATATATTTCCTTCCTCCATGGAAGAATTGACGATACTTATAATTATAGTCGGAGGGCTAACATTAAAAGTGATCTATGACAGAACGTTCCCATGCTAGCATGAAGCAACTAGAAGAGATGTAAAAAAGGTGAAAGCGGACAGCTAAATTAAAACTGTCTGAGACACGGTCAATGATATTGAGCGATCAGTAGTTTCATACAAATGCGATGATATGGAAAATTATACAAATTCTGCGAAATGCAAAATTTCCGGGTCCACTAGTAAAATGTTAAATAAATGAAGTGTGAGCGAAGGAGTGTTACCGTAGAGCTTCCAGGTGGTGACGGGCGCTACGGATATGCCGCAGTGGAAGACGTCCTGGTCCCTGGCGAGCGCCATGGCAGCCACGAAGCCGCCGTAGCTCCACCCCCACACCGCCACGCGGCGCTTGTCCACGAAGTGCAGCGAGTCGCGCAGGTACCTGCAGACACACCGCACACAATAAGCTTCATGGTTTGTCAGTACACTGTCTGATCAAAAGTAAAAACTAATTAAAAATAAATTAGGAATCCCAAAACCCTATGCTACAGCGCATGATATTGGTTTTATTACTCGTACAGGCAGGGCCGCATTTAATCATAGGCTACTTAGACTGTAGCCTAGGGGCCCACAAAGGTCGTCCATAAATTGTTACGCCAGTGCCGATTGCCGACAGGCACTACATGTATAGCGGCCCACAAAGCCTAAATGTCTGTGAAGGAATGAAGAGGTGAAATCAGAGAATATAGTGATGTTTGACGGTTGGGTTTGGAGCGAATTCAACTTTCTCATACCAAGCGAGCTTGGTGAATAAACGGTTAACGCTCTGGCCTCGCATTCGGGAGGACGCCGGGCATCCAGATTTGGGTTTTCCTTGGTTTCCCCAAATCACTCCAGGCGAATGCCGGAATGCTTCCTTCAAAAGGCAATGGCCGAATACCTTGTCGATCCTTGTCCCCAGTCCCACCCAAGAGAGCGCCATTCACTGCCATTATTTTCTTGGCAGTCTACTATGGAGTTCTTGTCTTTCGACATTTTCTCCTTATTCAATCGATGGTACATTACGTCACTTTAGGTGTGTCATTTTGGTTGGCGGCCAGTCCCATCCCGCCGCCCCTAATGACCTATATGTCGATTCGACAAGGCGAAAAGTCATTAGAACAAAAAAAAAAAAAACACAACTTTCTCACTCATCCCTAGGTTCAAGTTAGGACTTTGGCGAGGCCATGCATTGTCATGCTGATACCAAAAACCATCGACCCCAAACTGGTCCTCTACTTCACGCAGTAGGCCCTACAAAATGGTTTAAAATGTGTTAATATCCTTCCTAAATTTCACTCACTTTTTCTTCTATTCTTTCCTTGGCCGAAGTCCGGGTCTTCATATTCGTATTTGCTACATTATGTTAGTCGCTAAAATTTCTGGTATCTAGCTTGCTGGTCGTTCCGTTGTGGACTGTGTCTCGATTGTTATTCAAAATTAGTTAGGTCACCACGATTTTCATGAAACAATATCCACAGTCCACATAACCTTTTTGCAAATATGCGACCACATGGAAATCTCTCTGCAGTGTGATCAATGACGGAACGTTGTTGTATGATTAATCAGCGGCTGCTCATTAAAGAACAAAAGCGGCCAAAACATTGAATGCGGCGTAATAATGCTCCACTCTTGCTGTGATAGAGTTTCAATTATATTACTGAAAAATTTGAACAATAGGCAAACGAATGAATAGTGGGGAAAACTTGTATTATGTCACGAGAGGTAGCGGATATAATAACCATTCAAATAACATATCGGATCAGCATTTATTTGATATGGAAATCAATAATTTGTTTTGACTAAAATGCTTTATTAAGGTTGTGGGAGGACATATGTCAGTTTGTTTCACAGAATCCTTTAATGCAGTGTGGAAGTGTTTTGTAACACAAAGCTGTTCCTGAGTCGCCGCTAGTAAGTGAAGCTGTTATAATGGTTGTCTTACTGAAAGACAATTCCATGCAATGCTGACGGCCGAGTAACAGTTTTGATGTGTGAATGAAGACTTTTCCGCCGTGTCGCTGCAATATAATCTTCACGGGTTCGTGTTCGCATTGTGTAGGTGAAAGACGAGCTTTCGGTGACGGACTCTGCCACTATCTTCAGACCTGGTGCTCACGCTGTGACGACCAGAGCTGCAGATGGTGGCAGAGTTCGTCGCCGGAAGCTCGTCTTTCACCTAAAAATCCGACAGCGAACCCGCGAAGATTATATTCCAACGTTTTTGATGTTTATAGGGTAGTTTTGGTATTCCATGCAGCAGTTTCCTTGTAAAACGAGAATAATAATGCGAATGATAGAAGTTCAGTATCAACGTAAGGTTTTGCAGTAGAATTTACGCTAATCGTTTAGCATGTTACTTATATTCACGTATAGCGAACCGTACGTTACTATGAATCTATTGTTTATTGGAAATAAGACTTGTTTTGTTTGTGCTGTTATTTACTCCGTATGAGGTGTAATTAATTGAATCAGCGGAACTTGAGTATTCTAAAAATAGATCAGCCATCCGCAACTGCAGGTGACGATGATGGAAGATTATTAAATGCTGTACTTGAGCTAGTTTACAGTTGGTATTTTAAGATTTTTATGAACAATGAACTATATCAAACCAAACTAGTCTTTTTTTTATCAACCTAAGGTATTGAAGCAAACAGTCAGACAGCAAGTGTTTGTTAAAAATTGGTGTGTTTGCATAAAAAAGAAAGGTTTTCATGTGTTTAGGGAGAAAGATTTGTGGATCAATGCTCGTGTTTGTTACTTACTCAGTGACCTCGATTTGATCGGCGACTTCGACAGAGCCGAGTCTCATGTAGACCTCGTGCAGCAGTTGGTAGCCCTGCCCGCCTGAGCCCCGGCCGTCGATCTGCGCCACGATGAAGTCCCGGTTGCCCGCTAGGAAGGTGCTCCAGTCGAGCTTCCAGCGCTCCGTCACCAGCTGGGTGCCCGGTCCACCGTACCTGCAGTCCACACACAGGACAAAGGATAACAGCTACCTAAGAGAGGGAACATCGCTAAAGTAATTTTATATAACCAGTCAGAACCACCGCAATGGTACGTTGAACCCTAGTCTAAATCTCCCCTACAGCTTATGGATGTCAGTTTTCTGTAATTATCTAAACACCAGTTTAAACGTCCGTCAAAAATTACGGATATCAAAAATGGTGGTAGTATGTATTTGTTATGAAAAAGTTTCTGAAAAAAAAAAACCGACTAACGATTAATTAGTGTCTTTTATGTTGTTAATTTTTCGTGTCAAAGTAAGCTTTCTCTGATTAGATTCCCCGTTATTTAACGAAGATGGTTTTTCTCAGTCAGAAGATAGTAAGCAATTTATTTGAAATTTCTGTACTCTTAGATAAAAGTATGTCCATAGCACCAGAAGGAGTGCTGTGGTGGCGGGCAATGTAACTAACATTCGGAGAGAAGCAGGGTCTTTGGTTATCCAAGCAGCGCTGTGGCGGCGACCGATGTAACTAACATCGACTAGTCGATTCTTGACGAGTTGTTGAGGTAACGACTAGGTGCCAGGCATTACGACTTTTATACATATGTTGGGCTGGCTCCCTTTTTGGATTTAGCTAACACAATTTTTGTAAATAGAATATGATGGCCAGATGATGGTAAAATAATTTATTCTGTGTTCTTGCATACTTTTTTTTTGATAACTCTTAAATTATGAAAGGCTAATATTACTACAGGTTATATTTTGAGTATTGCCATCGCCGTTGCATGAGTCATGTGTGGCTCGTGTGGGAAACCAGCAGGGCCGTACACCCTACCGAACAGGCAGCGTGCGCACGTTGCAAGTTGCAGCAATGCGTTTGGTGTCAGGGGATGAGCGATTTTATATATATGCAAAACGGAACCTAATTTTCCTCCTTACTCTATTGGAGGATTTTGAAGCATCCAAAATACTTATTTAATTCGCAGAAGCCTTCGACAGCAAGGACGATATCAGTTGAGAGGTGAAGGGTGCTACTCACACTTGGACGACTAGCGGGTAACTGGTGATCTCCTCCTCTCTGAGACCAGGTGGCAGGTGCAGTCGGACCTGGGCGTGGTAGCCACCGGAAATCTGCACCGGGAACGTCTTCACCTGCGGCAGCGCCATCTTGGCCGCCTTCTCGATGAGCCGCGTGTTGTTCTGCATGTGCATAAGCAGGCGCGGCCCGGGAGCGCCTCTGGTGGCGAACAGGCGCACTGTGGGCACTCCGGGACCCAGGCACTCCAGGGCGAAGAAGGCGGCTCCAGGACTGAACACGGCGCTGTGGTAGAGGCACGGCCGAAGCAGCACCGCCATGCTGTCCTGCCCTCGCATCTGGCCTGCACAGCCCAACACATCCGTCTTGAGTAATGGATCAGAGATTATTTATTTATTTATTTATTTGGCTTGTGGCAATAACAAAACTGTTATAGAGTACAAACAATGTGTCATTCTAACACAATCAACAATGCACCGAAATAAAACTTTAAAGTTGTAAATCTAGAATTTCTAATCAATCCATAGCATCGCTCAATGCTTTAACGAAGTCTACCATTGAACCTGGGTACACCCTCTTACTATATTCAGTGACAATATGGCGGATCGTATGTTGTGGTGCACCACAGTCACAGTGTTCTCATACCTCCCTTATACAACAATGTGCCACACCGCTCATGGTTGGTTTGTATCCTGTTAAGAACAGGCCATGTTTCACGTGGCAGGTCAAATCCTGCTGGTGGATATTGAGCACTACATAGTGACTGCCACTCCTTGGGAGCTACATTCTTCCATTCCTGCGGCCATTCTGCTGTAGCATAAATCCCCCTGATCAATCAGCTCTTTTGAGCTTTTAGTACAGCTAAAGAAAGTGATTTCAGAAAATCTATAAAGCGTGTCCCTCATGGGTGGGAAGATAATGTTCACTGATATTTTTGTTAACTCACGGTACAGATTATTAAATATTCTTAGCCTTGACTGTTCTAAATGGATCAACACAAACAACGAGAAAAGAGGAATAGATTTTAGTGTGCCACTGATAATGCGCATTGTCTTGGTACAGGAATGGCGTCAATCTTCGTCACAGAGAAGACAGTACACTGCGGTTGAGAAGACCAGACCCATTGCTGATGATCGAAGTGTCGATGTATTATCTGCCAAGTTTCATCCAGCTGGTTTCTGTATGATGCTGTTCCTTGTTCTTAGTTTAGCAGCCGGTATTAATCAAGTGTGTACTGAAGGACAACGTCTGGTAGAGTAACTCCAAGATACTTGGAGCTAGGGTTGTGTGACAGTAGCATGCCATTGAGTGAGACGTCCAGGGTGACATTGACCTGTCTGTTGTTGAGGTGAAAGAAACAGGTTTTTGTTTTGTATATGCTTGGAATTAAACACCATTTTTGAAAGTACCCACACAAAATATTAAGATCAGGTTGCGTGGGTATAGATGGTAAATACATATCCAGATTTGTTTATTTACTGTGGACAACTCCAGATAATCTAATAACAAAATCGGCGGATCATTTACCATGAACTCGAAAGCCAATATATCATAGAATTTGTTATTTCCCGTAGGGTTTGAAATAATTCGCTGGGAGAGAGGTGGCGGCAACTTTCAGTTGGTTTCGGCATGTTTGGGTTCAAAGGATAACCCTCATCAAAATCTTTAAATTTCGTATTTGAAACATTAGCATTGTAGTGTATAGTTAAGATAGCTTCGAGACTTTCGCGTGTCTGCGTGAGAGACATGTAGTGCCTATCCAAGTCTCGAGGTATTCTCTTGTTGGCGAGATCTCTCTTCCAGAACCAACCAAAAGGAATTAGCGAAGGACTTTACACACGCCAAATTTTTGTTCTTCGATTAGATGACCAGTGTCCTCTAATGGTGAGCCGTGAGAGTAGACAAATATTGAAAATCAAGCGTGGAGTTTGAAGACAAATCCGGCTGACTAGAATTCAGTTGGATTTCCTGTAAAAGTATTACCGGAAATGACACCGGGGCACACTTGGAGTTAGTTTCACTCATTTGCTCTGAGTTTAGCTCTTAATCTCTCGAGAATTCTTGTAGATATAAAGTGTTGTGAATGTTGAATATAATTGTGTTGACTTGGAAATAAATAAATTCAGTTTGTGGTGTTCAAAGAAATTATACGAGCGGTGAGTATTCATGCTGATGAATTTGCCTTCGCTAACAAGAAATCTGCAAACGTGAAATAGCGGAAGTTCATACATTCTGTAACTACGTGGATAGTGCTGTTTGGTGCTCCATTCTTGAAAGTAGGGCGATCATCGATACATATCGTCGTCAGTCAACGTCAGTGAACTGCACGAAACAAGACACCTTTACCAGTAAATTGTTGTGCTCATCAATATACATTTCCCAAATGTTATCACCTAACTTTTTTCCCAGCGATACTCTGAGATGGGTTTCACTTTCATAGAAACATTTCAGCCTGTGCTCCATTGCAATTAAATTAAATTAAATCACTCAACACAGTTCAATTTATGCTAAATCTAAACAATTGTATTTACTTGAATAAAACAAGTGGCTTGGTGCAGGCGGGGGGGGGGGGGGGGTGACTGGAAGGCTACGCTGGGCTACGTGGGGGGAGGGGGGGGGGGTTCCGAGCCAGACCACGTAGCCTTCTTTTTCATAACATTTTTCACAGTTAAAATGAGGAACAGAACTCTCAACAGCATGTGAATAGTTATTTTCCTCAATTAATTATCTCCGAATGTAATTTACAATAATCTGACAAGAGAAAACAGTACAAAATGTCTTCTGGAATCAAAAAGAAAAAAAGCTACGTGCTACGTGGGGGGGGGGGGGGGGGGGGTAGAGGCAAAAGCCACGTAGGGCTACATGGGGGGAGGGGGGTTCACAGGAGGCCAAATTGGAGCTACGTGGTTTATGCACGCTCCCTTATTTGTGTTTTTTCAATGGAATTCATTCGCTTATTTCCTTGCAATTCATAATTAAAATTTAATGATCATTGAACTGTTTTGTTCACTTGCAATTTACAGATCATGTTGTTAGCCGTTTGCCATTCGGCCTTAGATACGAAGTAACTATGCCAGAGCCAACTATACCTGAAAATGTGACAACACAGTATATAGATCAGTTACGGTGAAGTCATTTTGGGCTGTAAATGAAAACAGAGTCAACAGAGTGATGTCCCATTTTGACAGGGCTGGAAGTTTTTTTAGCAAAGTCAACAGAGTGTCGGTCTGTTACCTCCGAAGAGAGAAGATGTAATGTTGGAATCTTTTATGGTTGGGCTCTGCGTCCACAAGTAATGAAGCGATGCCCACGAAACCTCACATGAAATAGTTAACCAATTCGGGAACGCAGGAAGATAGTCGCGGTGACGGCCGAGCTAAGATTACCTCTGACGGAGGGACAACTGTTTTCTTTAACTTCGATCATGAGCTCTGTCTGGTGGCTCACCCTTCTTCTTCTTCCTGGTGGTGGGTGCAGGCGCCTGCGTGGTACCGTCGCCGCCTGCTTCCTCCCAACCGGCGGCGGCGTCGACTTCAGCGTCGTCGTCGTCCGACGATGCGTCGTGCACTTGCCGCCCACTCGCCATTGAGGCGTAGAAGTAGGCGAAGGGGTGATCTGCCGGAGCCTCTGGCTGGCAGGTAAGACACGAGGGCGGTGCCATGGGCTCACCGACCGCGGGCACCGCCGACGAGACGCGGTACAGGTGCATCTGGCCGGGCCGGTTCTCGGGCACGCCCAGGTAGTACCTGTAACAACACACCCGCTCCTCTTGCACTAACTACACTGGATGAAATGGAAGTTTTACATGTAGACGGAGTAATGACAAAAACAAGAAATGTGGCTCCAAGTATCACCAAATGAAGAACATGGAATAATTAAAAATTGAAAGTAGTACATATAATAGCAACTGTCTGGTATGTTGGTTGCTGTCAAAACTTCGCTGCTCCTATTCAAATTCCGGTGTGCGCAAGAATTTTTAGGAATTGTGTTTGATCATATGATCTACACCAGGTCGTTTCATGGTTCGGATTCTACGTTAAACTGTAGGTGCCAAAGTAAAGGAACTGGCCGTCCTACCGCTTACAAAGTCCTCCTTCAGGAGGATCCAACCAAACTTCGGGTTGTGGATTAAGTTAGTTAGTTTCTAGTAGTAGTATGCAAACGAAGGAGTTATCTGATATGCAAAATTGGAATTTTGTTTAGCTTATAAGAGGTGAACACTGTGGTGTGACATGACACTTTTTTGTTCACATGTTGCCGTTGAACAGTATGCCAAGGCAAAGAGTGACGAACCGCTACACCCAAATGTTTGACTTAGAAAGAGGTCGGGTAATTGACATGTTTGAAATACGTGCATCATATCGTGAAATATCCCGAAGGACTGTCTGTAGTTGACTCAAGAAGGTCCACACAGAAGGACAGTAGCACGTCAAGACCTACAAATTGTGCGCATGGCTGTTGCTGACATACGGATGATTGCACCTCAGATTTGAGCAGTGATTACCGAGAGAGTCCCTCCACAGATAGCTTGAAGCTGGGTTACACTTTCCGACACCTATACAATGTATTCCATTAAACTGATTTCATTTTCAGCATGGTCTAACCTGGTGTAGTTAAAAACGCAAATGAGTTGGTGAATGGCTTACGTTTGTGTTCTCGGTTTTGTCTATGGCAAAGTGATAAACGACAACATGCAGAACGTCACAAGGGTCCAGCTACTGGTGTAATGATTTGCGGGCAGTCAGTTGGTTGTTGAAGCCATACTGACAGCCCGCCAGTATGTGGAGAAGGTGGTACACTCTGTTGTGATATCATTATTGTCCACCATCCAAAACGGTATCTTCCAATAGGATCATCATACTGCGACCATCAGAACACAAGCCTTACAAGGCGTTGCGACCATGAATTGACCAACATTTACTCCAGGTTAATCCCCAATAGACCATGTTTGAGATGCCATGGGAAGACACGATAGACCACATGATCCCCCAGCAGAAACTGTACAACAACTGACTGCACAAATGATGCAGACATTGAGAGACATACCCAAAAAAGACATCCGAACACTTATTGATTCGAGGCGGGCAAGGATCCACGAGTGTATAGGTGCTAATTTTATTATTTTATTATCATTATTAATTTAATTGCGATGGAGTTAATGCTCCGGTGGCAAGTCCCCCTTCCAATTACCCATATATATATATATAATTTTCTTTTATAACTGAAATGTTAAAGTTCTCACCGATTTACATTTTCCGATTTATAAGTTTTAATTTTGAATTCCTTAGACGTTTATGTCAAATTATGTATCACCTCAATTGGCAATTTGTTCCAATCCTTGAGGCCCTTACCAGCGAAAGAAAATTTTCCCACTTTCCCTTATGCATGAAATAGAGCGCAAGCTTGTGGTCATGGTCGCCGTTCCCCTTTAATGCACTTTTCCACTATTCCTAATTCTTTGACCAATATCCTTCCAAGCCCCAACACCAGCATGTGCTTTGTACATTTGCAGCACTCTCTTCACCCTCCTCCTTTCCTTCAATGAGTCCCAATCCAGATGTTCATCATATCACTTACTGACTGGATTCTACGATAATTTCCACAAACAAATTTGGCTGCTCTACTTTGCACACCTTCCAAATCTTGTATTTGATAACCAAAATGTTTCAATGTAACACAAATGTTATAAAAGTTCTGTCAAGGAACGGTATTAATTAAATTCACTAGTATTTCTGACCGGAACATTGAGTTATTCATTTCCAGACTGTATAAAAATACCTCTGAATTTTTGTATCGTATCTAACAGCTTGTGTGTGTTGAAAGAGGAGAATTTGGGCCGTTCTCGTTTTATTGCCACGCCGTAATCCACTAACGGAGTGGTTAGCTAACACTGGGCTGACCATTTCCAAGGATAATTGGTAGCTTACATTTGGGCGAACCTGTCGGGATATCTCACATTTGGCTACCAATGACAAAAGCTTTAAATCGCAATTGAGAGTAGCCTATTCCAGACCTTTTGTTTCAGGAGGAGCAGGTGTCAGTATCTTGAAACTTGGACGGAACTGAAACCACAGTGGTGTCTTGTTCTTGCCTTTCAAATGAAGCCCGCTGGAATGATTAAGATGATGATGAAAGTACTAATAACTTTACAAAAACACATGCTTATTAACTAGGCTGTAAGCTCACACGTATCTCTCGATGTGGTCCCAGGCCAGCAGCCGCGACACGTCGAAGCGGCCGTGTGTGAGGGGCAGCGTGCGTCTCTTGGGCACGTTGACGAGCACCACGTGTCTGTAGTGACCCGCCGGGCCGTCCATCACCGGCGCCACTGCCACGTAGCTCAAGCCATCCGGGGAGAACAGCGGCGGGTCCTGGGTGTCCACCCAGCCGCGGCCCTCTCCGCTCACCCGGTGGGTCTGCAAAAACAAGGGTAGCACAGTGGAAGACTCCCCTCTCCGTTCTTCCGGTGGGCAAGCATCAAGACATACACGCAGCGGGTAGGGTGCCAAGTACGTCGACAATTGCAGTTCTTGGCGCACACCCAACGGATCTGCAGTGACAAATAGATAGGGAAACAGTTGAGTGTTGATTACTGCTAGGTCACCACCACTTACTGGGTGGATGTGAGGCGTGAAATATGAGGTAAGCAGTGGGAGGTCACAGAATATTTACAACTCACGAGGAAGGTCTCCTGCTGAGAGTGGAGTGAACACCCTAATGTCCTGATTGTCCTAGCAGCTACTGGTTCGGTGTTTCTGTAACAGCGAACAGTTCAAGGAAGAGATCATATAGGTTACTGCTACTCGAAAAACTTTATGATTATTAAGTTTAATTGTAACTGTCAGACATAGCGGTATCATACCGTTTCGAAACGCCATTTGTCATAGAAATCGCTGTAAGAACTTCCGAGCCCACTGTAAATCAGCTTGCTAGAGTGGACTTTAGTGTAAAAGTATATAATGTACACCATTTGTAACCAAAACGACAAATGGAAATTAATTCTCTCCATACTGGAGCACAGGAATAATGATCAATAAAACGTCATGGCATTCTACTCAAGGCGGTTATCGACGATCTGGTTAAACGTTACGCAGCTTTGGATGAACATTGTTAGTAAGAGAGACCTACCTGGTTTTAATAGAGAGATTAACTTGCGTTTGCTTTACGTAGTTCGTTCAACTATCAATAATTTGTGCGTGTATGAGTAAGGATTCGAAGATGTTAGCTTAACCAGCGCCAGTGTTATGTTATCGTTTCTCATCATAAGATCTTTGAGTTTTTGTGTAACAAGTAATTAGTGTAACCAAACGGGTAACGGTTTTCACGCCAGAGTAACAAAGTTTTAGTTGTACCGCTTTTTTTAATTTAATTTCCACGTTTTAGACATTGGTCATGTCAGAACATTTATAACTTCCTTCTTTATTTCCGATTGGAGGACGGTGAGATGGTCTGGGCCAATCGGTCTTGTTACCAAATGACTGACACGACAAATATTGGCGACTCATCAGTGTTCCTCCAGTCTGCATGCTTGTAGTGAGGTAAATAGCAGCAGTTATCGATTACTAAGGTTTGTAACAGCAAGTTGGTAAGTGAAAACCAAGCTCTATGAGACCATCCCCATGCCTCATCGCAACAAGTTGGACCAAAAGGGAGGGAGTTGAACAATGGAGAGTCCCAAGAACCCACATATTCTTAGCATTAATCATTGCTCTCCAGTTGTCGATGTGATTTAGTATTTGACGAGAATACATGTTCACCGGTCGGTTCTGGGCAATATATTAGGGATACAAGAATTATAAAATTTGAAACGAGCATTATTAAAAAACTATGGACTGGAGGATCGAATGGCAAACTGCATTCTGCAGAGAAAGGATAAAAGGAACAAGTATAAACATTTCTCCTGCCCGGAGCACAACGCAGGGAAGGGACACGATTGATCGGGTAAAAAAACGGCGAATAAGTGCACAAGGAATGTCCTGTGAGAGCATCACGTCACGTGAACTGAAGCAAAATAATATTCTTGCCTATGAAATACACTACTGCGGACAATTTAAGACCATTTCAACATTGATAAAAGTAAATTTTGAAAAAGTATGGTATTATCTTTTAAAGTGAAAATATTACTATACAAAGTAAGAAAGTGAATGCAGAACCAGCGGAAAGTAGGTAGAATTGAAGCAAACCTCCTTAGTAATTCGGAGGGGTGTTTTTTTATTGACTGAGCAAGTATACCGACTGTTAGAAAACCATGAGGCTCCATAAAGTTGGCCCAGGTGTCAGTGTGGAACCTACATGCAAGTTTCAAGATTGATTTTTTTTTTCCTGAGAAGGGCAGGGCGTGCAGATCGGTTCCACCGACTAGGAGAAGTAGTAAATGGTGTCAGCTATCCGACCACGTGAGTGGCAGTTGCCTCCGAGACGTCGGAGTGAGCAGGTCGCTAGTATGCATGTCAATGATCCTCGTCGAAAACTCAGAGAGTCGAAAATGAAGCGTCATGTGGAGCGGCGTTGTCTGTGCGAAACTGAACAAAACCGCTACAGAGACTTTTGGGATGATTCAAGAGGCGTATAAAGAAGAAGCCATGTCACTTGAAATGGTTTTCATATGGCACAGCAGGTTAAAAAATGGCCGCGAGAACGTTGAAGACTATGACAGCACTGGGAGACCTTCAAGCCGAACCCATGAAAATTTAGTGAAATTGCGTGAAATTTAAACACTGATCGTCGCCTTAGTGTTAGATTACTTGCCAATGAACTGGTATTGGATAAGAAAACGGTATTAAAGTTAGTGACAGAACATTCCCTCACCATAACAATGCGATATTTCACACACCGCTGGCCGCCGGTGAAGTTTTGCCCAAGTTCAATGTGGCAACACTGCCGCAGCCACCCTACAGCCCCGACCTTGCTGGCAGCGACTTCTTTTTGCTCTCCAGAATCAAAACAGACCCGAAAGGGAAGCGATTCGACACGATTCCAGCGGCTCAGGCAGCTTCGACGAGGTTCCTTGACAGCATTCCGAGCGAAGAATTCCAGGTAGCCTGTAAAAAATGAATAAAACGCTGGCAACGGTGCGTTGATGCCCAAGTGTCATATATCGAAGACTTTTAGTTCGTTGTACAAAAAAAAAAGTTTAAACCGAGCGGGGCGGTGTAACGGTTAGCGTTCTCGCCTCGCATTCGGGAGGACGGCAGTTCGAATCCCCGTCCGGGCATCCATATTTGGGTTTTCCATGGTTTCCCCAAATCACTCCAGGCAAATGCCGGGACGCTTCCTTCAAAAGGCCATGGCCGAATTCCTTCCCATTCCTTGCCCCCATCCTTGCCCCCCATCCATTCCCGTCTCTAAAGACCTCGATGTTAAAAAGAGACGTAAAGCAGTTACAAAAAAAAAAAAAAAAAAAAAAAAAGTTTAATACTTGTTTGTTCTGAGGTTAGTCTTGAAACTTTGTGAAGGCACCCTGTCTATACGTCGAGACGCGTTGAAGAGTGGATATTGCTTGTTTTTCGAGTGACTTGAGGTAAAGTAATATCATTTCTCATGGAATATTCTACAGCGAACAATTTGAGACCGTTTAAAGATCGAAACTTGTGATATGTCGAAGTGAGCCGAACCAAATGAATGCAGGTAGAATTGAACCAAATCATCTGTCAATGCGGAAAGGTGCCTGCTCTACCAATTGCACAAGGAACCCGAATGAGGGAAAAATATGCGGGGCTAGGTGTCGATAAGGGAGATCGAGATTGTGGCGCATCGACTTCGGCGGGACCCAGTGGTGCGGGAGAGGGAGCTATTTCTGCAAACCTCCTCTGAAATGCATATTGTAGCAATTAAGTACTGAACAGTAGTTTCTCTTGTGAGCCTGAACAAAATGTTTATCAGAGAAGTATCTAATACTATTTACTCTTGTTTAGGTAAATAAAATGTTAAATAATAACCAAATTTTTTGTTTCACTGCCTATTTGGCTAAACAAAGACGTATTCATGTTAACACCTGTGATAGTAGATACCTACACTAGACTTTTTTTTGTAAATTAATTGTGATCTGTTTGTAATCTGAAACTGGTGCCCGAATTTGGTATTTCAGAAATTCAACCTCCATATTATTTCAGTAACTCTGGTGCGCATTGGAGAGTCAGATTTTCAATTGTTAGAGCCGAAGCAGAAACAGCGACAGCAGACATGTTTATACCTCCTGGCAGATCCAGAGCGGGTTCTTGCAGACGGTGACGATGGACAGATTCTGCGGTCGGTTCATCCACACCACAGACACCTCCGTCACGCTGACCCACGTCACGGCCGTGAAGTACAGCTCCCTGTACACAGCACAGACGCCACATTCAACACAGGGTTTAAACCACAACACATCTGCTCAAAACAAAACAGAGTTTCGACACAGGTGCTTGTGTTGCTACGGTACTGAGACTTTTAGAGAGAGAATATTTGAAGTGAAACTTCTATGAGTGCGACAGGGGATTATACGAGAAGTGCGCATGCACCGCAACGTTCTCAGCATGCGCACTTTACGATCCGCGCATGCGCATTTTACGATACTTTGATGGTAGCAGTTGCGGTAATGCCCAATGACACTTACTCTCATGTTAATTAGTGAGTATTCGCTACGTCATTTTGAGTTAGTTCGCGTTAAACGTTACATTTTCTGTACACGTATATACACGTACTATAGTGAATGTGTGTTTGAGAATACCTAAACCGTATCTAAAATGTTAAATTGCTTTAATATTCACTGAAAATCAAATGACGAAGTCAGACGGTATATTTCTATGTCTGGGAAGTTTTCATCATTACACACTTGATACACGCTCTTTGTTTATCTACATCTGTTTCATTTATTAACGAGAATAATTTGGACAAAGTTCCTATTTACTGTACCAGTGCAATAAAAACAGTATTGTTCCTCAACTCTAGTGCGGAAAAAAATATACAGAAAAAATACACAGAAGTTTCACACTGATACACGCCACACACCAGTATTGTTTTTGTTTTTTTTGAGGTTCTCATTTAGGATTTAATTTATAAAGAGAAAAACACGTTGTCCGTTGAAAGATAAGTAGAAGAGTTGGTTAGTGAGTTCTTGAAAAATATTAAGAAAACAGCTTGTGAAAATGACACTCTATGTGGTGCACACAACAAACGGGACGGAAAATCATCCCTGCCTGATCTCTCGGGCAAGTCAGGGCGATAGATTGAAAGGTAGAGTAGCTGATCTACTGGCATTAGAGAATTTCACAAAACAACACGAGACTGAAACAGTTTCTGGAATTTAATATGTTTATTTACTTGCAAAGGTTACTGTATATAACTTCTAGCAAAAGAACTGCTCGGAAATAAATAACACAAAAGAAAACAGAAAAAATTAATATATAATTAGGGCAGAAAGTTATTAATCTAGCGATTGGTCCTAAAAAACAACAACAACAAAGATCACTCTCATACGCAGGAGCATCGGCTATTAAAGACTAAACATTTAGGGGAGTTACAACCAATTATAAACTGATTTAAAACTGAGAAATACAAATAAGGTTTGATTTCAGATTATGTTCGATCCATGATTTCAAAATGTATAAACAATACCAGTAGATATTCATTTATGAATAATAGTTGCAACAGAAAATGGCAGACGTCAGAGGAACCGAGAGATAGTGACATTGCTCAAGCACCTTCAACTTTTTTTAAAAAAAACTTTGTAAAGAACTAAAAACAAATTTTGTAATAAAAAAAAAAACGAAAATATATTGATGCGAATGATGTTCTGCTGGAGGATGATATGTGACTAGCTTTATACTCACTGATATCTAAAAGAAATATAGTGAAATATACTCGATATTTAAATAAACCAATAATTTTTAATGACCACTGAAATATAACAAGACCGGTAAATAATCTGAATGAAACGACATAATAGAGAAAAACCAATCAAATGTTGTAAAAAATGGAAATAGTTGTAGCTGATATGCATTTGTTTCACTGATACTCTGTTTTTGCAAGCTCAGGTAGGGTTAAAAGTGGTGTTATATCAATGAAACATTGGCATATCACATGTGGTTATTTAGTGAATCTATCTACGGGAAATGGAGATGATGAAAATATCTAAAAGATTTACAATAAAAAATTCGAACTAGTTTCTACTAGAATAAGGTGTAAGGATATCATAAAATTATGTATTTAAAACTAACACTGGAATGATAAGATTTCGTCTGTCTTTGACTTTCTTTTTAAAATATTACCAGTTTGTAAAATTTAATTTAATTGTAATAGATCACACGATCCGGTAACAATTTCCCTACACACCCATCTTCCCCCTTTCCTGCACCCACCTACATTTACCATCTACATATTTTAAGTTTAAATTCTTTCAACGTTTTTAGTAATTTATTCATCATTTTCCTCGGTAACTTATTCCAATCCCTGACACCCTTACCTAAAAATGAGAATCTTCCCACACCCTTTTGCCTGAAATCGAGTGCCAGCTTGTGGTCATGGTCATCTTTTCCCTTCCATGCAGTACTTTTCATACCTACTGCAATATCTTTCCATACCTCATCGCCAGTATACGCCTTGTACACTCCCATGACACTCCTCATCCTCCTCCTATCTTGCAATGAATCCCATTCAAGCTCTTTTATCTTATCTGTTACTGACTGCATTCTGCGATAATTTCCAGAAACAAATCTAGCAGCAACCTGTATTTGATACTCAAAATGTGGGTCCCATACTACACTACCATATTCGAGCAATGGTCTGACCAAAATTTTGTAACCCAATTCCTTTACTTCTCTCGTACATCCCCTCATCACTCTCTTAAACAATTTTGAAACCTTCTCCAACCGCCTGTTCAATGTGTCCTGCCCAGTTAAGTTTGTTATCAAAAGTAACGCCACGATATTTACATTTCGTCTTCAGCAAGCAATGTTCAAGTTTAAGAAACCTTGAAGAATGCGTAGGAGAAAGTGAAGCTTCCATTCCAAAAAATGTGGTAAATGAGCTGACAGATATGATTACTCCTCTTTTTTCGTATGTTTTTCTTTTTCTTTTTAGAGAAGTTATGCAACTATCGACGTGATTTAGATACCTCGAAGATGCTTGCGTTAATATGAGTCTTTATAATATTAACGGTTGAAACATTTCCGAACACTTTCAGAATTTAGAAATTATTTTCGAGTTAAATGTTTGGCATGTCATTTACTATCTCTGCTAGGAGATGCCATTAAGTATATTGCACGGATATTATTGCTAAATTAACCGAATTAATAATAAGACTGTTGCACTGTGTTGATCTTTTCTTACTATTACGGACTTTATTGGTATAGTGTTGTGAATTTTACATTTTTAACCAAATTTTAATATTTTTAATATGATATTTTATGTTGACAATGTTTGAATTCTGTTTTCGTTGATTTAAATTTTGAAAAAGAAAGACTGGCTTAGTAATTTCTGAAATAAGAAATAAACATTTTCTATTCCAGTTTATCAATGAATGCAGCGGATTCGTCGTCGCTACCTTGGACCACGTAAATTACATACGCTAATACGACTTATTGTAGCTGTAGTCATGGTTCGATTGCTATGTGGAGAGAAGTCTCATCTTAACAGCTGTATTTTCTTTTTGTTATTGCAGCCGAGCTTACGAGGCAGTAAATTATTCAAATGCAGTGCCAGAAGTGACAATTTATACCAGGCTATTCAACTGAGAACTGTTTTGTCGTATTATGGTACAGAACAATTTACCTTAAACATTAAAAAAAATATTAAAATTTGTAAAGGGTAAAAGTAGGTCGTTGGAGAAAATGCCATCAAAGAATTAACAATTAAAAAAGCTTTAAAAAACTTGAAGTGTGAATGTGGGGCAAATGATCTACAGCAATAAAAGTAAAAATGGAAAAATAGCTGCTAACTGTGTTCAGCAGTGTCGCATTAGATGACTCAGCTTTTTGTGCCGTAGAATTTACTGTTGCTGCTGTGCAACTAGTTGTCGAATTTTATTTAAGATGTAATTAAAAGAAACATAACACACACAGTGAAGAAAGTGCGTCCCGTATTTATTAGTCACGCTTAATTATGATCTAAATAGGAATATCGAAAATAATATTGACGTCAATATGATCATTGTTAAGAATATTAGGAATTTACATTAAAATATTTGCGTTGTATTGCAATCATTGTATCGTTGTGACCGCTAGAGATTACCTAGACCGACATGTTGTAAAGATACAGTAGCTTTTCAGTTATTATTTTTGTAATTATTATTATTTGTATATAAAATCATAGGCGTGCGTATACCTCATCATCACTGAAAAGGCAAATTCAGGCCATCTTCGCAAGAAATGTTATTGAGGTTGTGCGAAAGATTTATATATATAAAATACATTCCGATAGATGGCGTTGAAGTAAAATTCCTGCATTTACGATTAGGTTATGTTTATAACGATAACCTTGTATTTGAGAAGCATGTTAGAAGTAAAGATATGTAGTGTCTTTGATTCCAATTTTTATTGTCAAGTTCAACTAATACCTGGAATTATTTTCTGCCTGACGTGAGAAAATAAGCATTTTTAATTTCCAAAGGTATTATATCCGCGGATCAGAATCAAACAGAAATATCCAGTGCCAGTTATGCCCACTAGACCAGAGATTATCTTTGCGCGTAGTTAGCTTAACTCCCAGTTCCTGTTTCGTGAATGCTAAATAAAAAAGTCTGTTTCTTTCTATTGTAGTGTGGTTATAATTTATTAAATAAGGTGCATTAAAAATAATTAAATTGCACATTTGTTGTGGTGTCGGTAATATTGTACTTTGATTTCGTTCTGTAGTATGGGACCCACATTTTGAGTATCAAATACAGGAGTTGGAGAAGGTGCAAAGAAGGGCTGCTAGATTTGTTTCTGGAAATTCTCGCAGAATGCAATCAGTGACAGATATGATAAAGGAGCTGGAATGGGATTCATTGCAAGATAGGAGGAGGATAAGGAGGGTCATGGGAGTGTACAGGGCGTATACTGGCGATGAGGTATGGAAAGATATTGGAGTAGGTATGAAAAGTAGTTAATGGAAGGGAAAAGATGACCATGACCACAAGCTGGCACTCGATTTCAGGCACGAGGGTGTGGGAAGATTTTCTTTTTTAGGTAACGGTGTCAGGGATTGGAATGAGTTACCAAGGGGAATGATGACTAACTTACCGAAAACGTTAAAAGAATTTAAAGTTTAAATTTGTAGAGAGCAAATGTAGGTGGGTGCAAGTTAGGGGGAAAATGGGTGTGTAGGGAAATTGACACCGGAGAGTGTGATCCATTGCAATGAAATTAAATTAAATCACATTCAGAGCATTGACAAAATATACAATTAGTGTAGCTGGAAAAATTGTCTTGTCCGAATTCACTGCACCGCCTGAATCTATAGCATCTCTCACATTAGGTGTGAGCCAAGAACCTAAATTAATTTTTAGAAAAATTCGAAAATTTATTTTATGCTTCCAATTGACTTCGTTTGATGCGACAAATGATGGTGGAACAAATTTCGAAACAACATTTAAGATAAGTGTCTCATCAGATCGAACATTTATTCCCTCATACAAGAGACTGCACGAAAGTTTTTGCAAATTTATTTTGTTGATGATGAGGAGATTGAAGTTAATCTTTTTAACTCTTGTATTTCCTTTCTTTCAGCACGTTCGCAAAGATACGTCTTCGTTTGCGGACATGGGAATATTCTGACAAACAGGGTATTCGAAGTTCATGGTGGTAGGTCATAATTTATGTGAAATCTACGGAATCTCGCTCGGAGTAATAACATTTTTTCATTGCATTCATTTTTACAACTATACGATGTTTGCAACATTTATAAGTTATTTCTTTACAAAAATACTCATAAATATAATGTAGGCATGAATCAACCCAAACGTATCCCTTTCTGAGTTGGGTGAGGTTGAATGTACTGTACGTTTTATTATGTCCCGCAAACGGTTCACGTGGTTTTCATGAAACTTGGTACACGTTTCTCATTGGGCGACTAAATCAACCCAATCATCCTGGGCAATGCAAGGAGCTATGCTATTTTTAAATAAATTAAGCAGTGTCGATGGGTCGTCAACAGCAGCATTGGTTAATTACACCTGTCAGGTAACATAGGTGAACAGTGCACCATGTTCAAATTGTAACTACAGTACAGAGTACTAACTATTTACTTTATATTTCGGAACCACAGTTCTGTGACTATCATTAATATTTGCAATCGTTATTATGCCTGTCTAAAATAACGAATTGTTGAGTATGGATCTCAATAATTGTTAACGTCCCCAGAGGTTGTACGAAATACTGCGATATTATTGGCTGAAATTCACTGTCCTTCCAAAATATTCGATCACAACTTACTATTCGTGTACAGTACATACAGGTGAGTGACGTGCCTGAGCGGCTTAGCTTCACAAAACTTAGAAAAATCACAGTAGGAGCAATTCCGCAATTCACCTAGTTTGAATTCTAAGTAATATTATTGCGTTTGATGATGATTCTACTGCATTTGGTGACAGAAACCAAAAGAAAAACCAACTTCTGATAAAACTACGTTAATAGTTGGGACAAGTAACGAAGTCAGCGTTACCTTTGCACAGTTGGGGGGGGGGGGGGGAGAAATAGAGGAAGAAGACACGGTCTTAACTTCGGGACGAAAAAAATACTAGCCCACTCAAACGGACACTGGGACAGAGGGATTATAATAAGAAGGTTGTGTAGATTCGTATCGCACAAGACGTTGCAAACAGAGACAGGTGGTCTCAGCATAGCGCGGCATGGAACCCTTTTATTGGTCAGATAAGGAGGCACAGACGGGGCCATCAAGACTGCCATAGATTGCATTCTGACCTCTAGCCGACTCCTTCCACATGGCAATCCCCAACACGTCTCCCTTCCACCCGATCAACCTAACTCGCCCCACCAGGCGTCCTACTCCACCACCACTGCACCGAGAGGCGCTAGTCGCACGTCTCCGTGACGTCAAAGACAACCGTTGCCCTATATAAGGAAAGACTATCCGGGAGCCCAATACTTTGCCGGAAGATGGAAGTCGGAGAGCTGCCTCGAAACGTCGCAAGAAACTGATGCGCTCTTCCGGTGGGAGGCCCGAGAACATTTTGTACATTAAAAGTTGTTTAAAAATGTATTGAGAATTTATTATTATCAGTATTTACTTGGTTACACTTATTAAATGTTGTTATTTATGCAGCATTTAAAATAGTAGCAACGTCTCTTTGAGAGAAATGATTTAAGAACGAATGAACAGAGGTCACGTCTACCAGGCTGAAAGCTCTGAGGAGCAGAGATGAAACAGAATAGTAGTAGTAGTAGTAGTACAATAGTGAGAATTAGAAACAGCTACGGGCGTGGTACCTGTCATGCGGAATGCTGCTACTACCGTGCATTGTGCATGCGAGATGCGAGCTAGCGTGCTAACTTGGTGTGCTTGAGCGCGCTCGGAGGCTTCAGGTCGCGCGTGTGGATGTTCTTCGGGTCGGCCAGGTCCGCCACTGACAGCGTCACCTGCGGGTTCGGCGTCCCAGGCTGCCAACATCACAACACACAAAGTCACTACTGCATCCTCGTACGGGGACAAACAGAATCAGACAGTTTTATAAGTGTTAATAGGGAGTTGTCACTTACCATCAAATACAAACATAAGAAAGAAAAAAACTGGGTAAACATTATTACATTCTATTGAAACTCCATCCGCTTTAATAAAATGCACTACGCCTGGAGACCGGACGTGAACTCGATAGTTCGGCAATCAGCGTTACCAAAGCATTTTACTTTAGTTTCGCCGCACTGGTTGCCTGTGTAAACGTAGAGCACGAGGCGACCAGGTGTCTCAGAGGAAACCATGGAGCGCATGAGACAGATCTGTGAACCAGGATATGTTACAGGTATGATTGTTTTCACAACTGACAACTCATACTACTCCTACTCACAGAGAACTTTCTCAACAGAGAAATGCCACATACATGTTCCGAAGGTCCGGTTCGAATCCAACCGAGGGCATGGATGTTTAAGTGTTGTGTGTGTGAAAGTCATGTCCGTGTTGTGATCACACTTAATAGAAACAATATACTGGAAAAATTAATACATTGAAAGAATCATGAGAATCACATAGAGCTGCCATTAAAAAAAAAGAAAGATAAAATGACACATCTCTGGATAAGGCACACTGGTCAGAGTGATGTTACTGTGTTGTCATGACCCTACAGGTCGCCAGATCTAACCCCATGTGATTTCTTCTTGTGGGGTTATATAAAGGACAAAGTTTATGTACCCCCAATGCCAACTACACTGCAAGAATTACAGGAACGGATCCCTGCTGCTGTGACGGACATTGATAGAAACATGCTATCGAACGTATAGATGGAACTGGATTACCGTTTGGATGTGTTTAGAGTGACCAAGGGCGCACACATTGAAAATTTATAGTATTTACCAGAAACTAGGCCGTACACTTATCAATATACAGTATTCTGAAACCCGATGAATCATTTAGGTTAATCCTGTGATATGCTACGTGGCTTGGCTCCGAAACTCCCCCCCTTTTTTCTTTCTCGTAGCTTTCTATTATACGCCATTTCCCCCACCCTAGACCGGGTCACGTAGTTTGTGGACGGTTACTAAGCGCCTTAGCCACTGAACTACCAGAAACATCCTAATCTAGAATTATAAATAAACGAATAATTCGCCATTTGTCGGAGATTATAGCATTTGTTTCGTTACCTTTGTAACGAACGCGTCTTGTGACCGCTAGTTACATTAGTAAACTATATGTTTACTTTTTTTAAAATGGAGAATATTTTAGCTAGCTTGTGGGTGCTAAGCGGCTGGTCAGGAATCCCAGCAGGCTGGTTTCTAGAATTAGCGAGGGGAGAAGAGTGTGTCTCAGGCAGAGGGGAGGATTGTGCTAGCCAGGTAGATATACAGAGTGATCGGCGGGAATTTCTGTTTTCCATGTGGCACGGAGAACATTCGGTGCCGGCCGGCAAGCACGTTCGGTCGATGTGACTTTTGCACTGTCTATTCGTTAGTGGGATTGTGCTGCCTGGAATGGGACATCAGCTATTTTGTTTGAGCAGATGTGCTCAGGCAAATGACGTCCTGAGGAACAGTGCCACACTGGTCCGTAGCAGAGCAGAAAATTTCATTCAGTGTGTGTGGATTCGGTAATTATATATCGCCATATGAAGGACATTGTGCTAGCCAACCAGAAGTGCAAGTTCATAGCATTGCCCAACTACGACCCTGCAGATAAGAACTCTCATAGCCCCGGAGCAAACAATCATTTGACAAGCGAACACTTAAAATATTGAATATTTCAGTGAGTAATTTTGTGTATTTTATGTAAAATACCCTGGCGCTCGCAGAAGAACAGTTGATTGATTTTAGTTAATTGTTGTTATAAAAAAGTCTTATCAGTAATTTTAATAAAACACTGATAATTTCTCATACAAAATACTCACTAAAGTTCTACCTTCATGATAAAAAATTAATAAAATAATTAGATTAATTACTTTTCATTTAGCTAATGAGGTCAGAACGTTACACCTTCTTACTTGTAGGAATTGCAGTTAAGCATAATGTGGGTTTGAGGCAGTGGAGTGTGTTACCTTGGGGTACCGCAGGCTGCGGATCTCGGGGTACAGCTTGCCGTCGTCCTGGGTGCCGAACCACGGGAAGCGCTGCTCCTCGACCAGAGAGTCGTTGAAGCTGGCGTACAGCAGCAGGTGTCCGTCGTCGGACATCCACAGCGCCTCGTTGCTGCCCAGCACCTCCTCTGTCGACATAACACGCACTAAACACGTAGCAGGAAGGCTTCCCGTACATTAAGGTATTATTTTTTAAAAAATGTTGGGGGTACTATTAATAAACTACAGAAAAAGGAATATGCCGTTTTGTATTGTTCGCGTGGACTTACTGTTGCATTTTATTGCCAGTATTGGATGTACTAGAAAGATGTAAGTTAGGTAAAAGGTGTCGCAACAAACAGGGAGTCACCATACCAACCTACCATCGAACATGTCTCATGAAGAGAATGAATTTGCAACATGTTTAAAAATAGAAAAAAAACAGGGAGTCATCATACCATTCTACCATTGAACATGTCTCATGAAGAGAATCAATTTGCAACATGGTTAAAGATAGCAAGAAACTAAGATGGGGGGAGGGTTTGACGGAGGGCATATTGTCTTTTGGCTTGGTCTTGTCTTCTTTCTTCAGCATGAGCATCAGATCCTTGGTTTCTAATAACTTTAGATGCTCTTGCTCTGCTAGGTCTGATTTATTTCAGCGAGGCATGTCAAGAACGGAAAGATAAAATATACTGATGCCAGAAACATTTAGGTAGACACAAAATAACAGTCTCGTGTAGCGAAAATTAACATCTATGTTATGTAATACTGTATGTTTTGTCTGTAAACGAAATTCATGAACGGCTCATACACTAACAGTCTTCCGGAGAAAAACAGCCTGAGTGACCGATATAACTTTACAGACTTACACACGCTATCCGTCTGTTTGGCACCATTCAACTAGATAGTAAAATTTAATGACAATAAATTTTATTTAACCAGAAAAATATCCTGTGTCCTTGCTAATGATACACAGTATTTCCTTGCCAAATCTCATCAATATCGATCGTTAGAACGTAACAGACAGATAGAGTGACTGCATTACTTCCGCATTTATAATATTATCAGTGTAGATCACACGCAAACTCACTGCGGGAGAAACAAAGCTTCAGCCACCGATATAGCATAAAAATTACAAGCGTATGGCGTTGTTGTGTCCCGAAGGATTGTTCGGCCACCTACGTGACAGAGTTTGATTTTCCAAACATGCCACCTCTATCGTGGCTGGATCTACAGTTCAACATGGAATCCAACCTACGAAATCATACGATTGAAAACAACTCTTAAAAATTCCTGCTCCCACCAACACTTGAACCCAGCAGCAGACCTAGAACACCTAAAAGCAAGCGTGTTAACCACAGAATCACCAAACCGTTCTCCTGCGGAGTATTATAGAGACTTACACATTCTATGCGTCTGTCTATCACCATTAAGTTAGTTTTCAAAATTCCATTACAGAATACGTTATTTATACAGAAAAACGTATCCTACGTCCTTCACAATTGTAAATACTATTTGCTTGTCAAATTTCATCAAGATCGGATTAGCCGCTTAGCCCTGAAAATGGAACAAACAGAGACACAGAGTTACTTTCGCATTTATAATACACTAGTGTGAGCCCGTGACTGTTTTTTGCGTATCGTCAGGGGTGTAGAATAGTTACAGTTTTTACGATGAAAGATATGACAGGTTGATCTGATGTGGTTAAATATAAGCTTGACCTGTGTTTCACCCTTAGGATGAATAAAATCTCTTGAGCTTGAAGAACTCAGAAGCATTAGTAGAGATAGGTATTAAACACGGGCAGGAACGATCGCGCTATCGTGTAACTGTTTCAAATGTCATAAACTCGAACTTGCTTAAATACGAACTTGTATTTGACCCTTAAAGTTCACTCTACAAAATAAAAAAAAAAAAAAAAAAAAAAAAAAAAAAAAAATCCTGTTTGCTTCGAAAGAATCACGTTGATTATTATTGAGACTGGGAAAACACTCATAATGTAAACATTGGTCATAGTATCTATGACGGCCAGAGAACTTAATACACATTCCATATTATGAAACAGTTGAGCAACTCCGCAGAAATAAGTTGCCAGAATAGTCGATTCGGTGACACATTTGGTCTGATGTCCACTTAAAATAACCTAATAACTCACATAAAGCGAACATGAATAAAGACCAATAACGAAAGTGGTCAGTAAAATGCCTGAAAAGCAAATGCATAAATTTTGGCCAAGCAACATTAGTGGAAGTTGTAATTAAACTAAAATTTATCCTAAACTGAAATGACAATTGGCATTCGTAGTTACAGCAGAGACTATGAGTAATTTTTTAATTTCTTAAAGCTTTTTAAGTTGCTTTAATTAGTAACATTTTACTGAAAAGCAGATCCACGTTTTTTCAGCGGTAAATTTATTTAAAAAATTTTAACTATGAAAAGCCGTGAAAGGCAAACTTAATGAATGTATTATGCCAATTAATTTGGTAGCAGTTGTTTCGTTATCAAATTGTGGACATAACCACGAACTCCTTCTAATGGTATCTCTGGTGACTGTTTTGCAAGCGAAGGCTGACACGTGACACCGTTCTCCAGCCAATAGCTATCGAGGTGAGTGGGTGACCTTACGAAATTATACAGTAGATAGATGTGTCTGTCTGTTTGCAAGTTCGGATGTACGGGATTCACGCAAAAACTGCTGGTCAGATTTTGAGGGATTTTCGATTAATGTACAGTCCGTAGTCTCGCGGTTAAAGTAAGATATGTTTCATTTTGATGTGATGTCGTAAAGCTGAGAAATTTGACAAATTAGTATAAATTTGTCATTCATGCAATAACTGCTGCTCGCATTTTTATGGGATTTCGTTTTTCTGAACAGCCAGTCGTCTCTTGGGTAACATATAGTGTGTTTCATTTTGAACTGACGTGGGGAAGTTGATAAATTTTGATTAATGTAGAAACTACTGGTCCGCTTTTGATAGGGTTTCCATTAATGTAATATCCCGTCATAAAACTTCTAAAATACTTCATTTCAATGTGATGTCGGAAGCTGAGAAATTTAATTCAACTTTTTACGTAAAAATAAGTGGTCGGATTTTGTTGAGGTTTTGGTTAATGTTCAGCCAGTAGTACTGCGAGTAAAACAGGATGTGTTTCCTTAGAGCTGATAAATTTTTGATAATATTTGGTTTACCTTGATTCACGCAGAAACCACTGTTATAATTGTGATGGGATTCGGTTAATGAACTGCCCCTGTTCCCATGAGTAGAATAAGGTATGTTTTATATCTATGTGACGTCGAAAAACTGAGGAATTAAAATAAGTGTCCACAAATTTGTATTACGGACGTTACGTCTCACAATCGAAATATTTACATTAGCTTCAACCATTCGGAGGAATGAATTTACAGTTAATTGTAGAATCCTTTCATTCAAAAAGAATTTGTGTTTATTGACCCACAGTGGCCATGGATCATGTAGCTCTTGATCATGTTGGTTTAAGAGACTCGTGTGCATTATATACAGTCTGTAACAGTCCTCAGACTCTTCCTATAATGAATTTAAATCTTAGGAATTAGGTACAGACAGATGAAAGTTGATTAAGTATTAATTTGTATATTTTTCATTTGAATGAATATCGTGTTTATGAAAGGATACTGTGTAATTGATGTGTAATACAATCAAAAACAGTATGATGTTTGAAATATTAATGGGCAGCTTGTAATTAAAATTTTGATATAAGCCTCGGTGTTTTGGGGAGAATTTTCAGCTATTTGGAGTGATTTATGTTACATTTTATGTCTAAATGCCGTGTAAATAGTTTTAATTTCCATTTTAAAATGTTTTTTAATGATTGTATTTCTGTTCTAGACCTAGTGGTTTTCGTATGGTTTTGACTGTCAGTGGGATTGTTAGCGCTCGAGAAACGTCTGTTTGCACACCTTGCTGTGTTCTGGATGTTTATTTGACGCCTCTTTAAGCAGAAACAGTCGTGCTGTTAATATTTATGAGTTTTCAAGTAGGAATGTTCGACGAAGTTTAATCGCTGGATTTTTTTTTTTTTTTGGAATGTGCTTTAGTATCTCTGGACGAAGTTTGATGCTCATAAGCGTGTTTTGTTTTGTATAGATTTCAACGGAAGTGTATCAGCGGTCTTGTTATTTAATTGAACTGCTTAGTAAATTCAGAGGTCGTGTTAATTATTATCCTTTGATGAAAGGTAAAATCACCCAAAAAGCCTGTTAAATGAAGAAATAATTAAATTAATTTAAGATGCAATCAGCATAATCTGAAAGGACCATCCAGCGAAAATTTTGACACGTCTATGATAACTAAATTGCGGGAAACTGTTAGAGTGCAATTAAATTGTAGGAAAGTTGCGTCTCTACATAAAATTTATTTGAACTCGTGTAATTGTAATGTTCACTACTGGTGATGGTGCTGCTAAAACAGAAGAATTTGAATTTCTTGCTTGTCTGCCTGTCTTTACGACCGCGCTTCACACAGAAACTAATTGACGTATTTCAGCTAATTTGCACTTAGTGATGGGTTATGTAACCGGTTATGACATTGTGATTTACGCGGTGTGGCACTCATTTAGTGTACTTCGAACTACATACTTTGATAATAATCAGTGGATATGATAGTAATACGTAATTCGAAACCCTATCTATATCCGATCAGTAAGTTGAATTGCGTTGAACGAAAATTGGATACCAATTTATGGACACTTTCACATTAAAATGCTCTACTTTCCGACTTCACGTAAAAATGAAACATGTCATGTTTTCCTCCAGAAACCATTTGCTTTATATTAATCAAAACGTCATAAAAATTCTACCAGTAGTTTTTGCGTTAGACCCATTCATCCAAATAAACAAAGATACTGACAGACACAAATTTCAAAATAGTTTATTAATTTTGTTTAGGGGGAGTCCATTAATGACGTGAGGTGTTTTTCCGGAATTCCAGACCCCCAAAATACCACTCTATAATCAACTTTCGCCTTATTTGCAGACCATTTTTTCTGGTTCTACAAATCTACAAGAATTTCGAAGCCTCACGTGATATTTCCGTTGACCCCCCCCCCCCCCCCATTTCCCCATTGGTGAGGTTTCGTGAGATTATTATTAGACGCCCCCTTGGGTGATAGACAGTTCCTCAAACTCATTCTTTCATAATATTTCATCAGTGTACTGGAAAGCGGTCGTGTTAGATGTATAGCTTATTTAGGTATGCAGCGAGTGCGTACCCTCGTAGAGCCAGTCGGGCACTCCGTTGCTGAGGACCCCCCGGCACGGCGGTGTTGGTGACCCTGTACGACTGGCCGGTCCTGGGGTGCGGCCGGTAGAAGATGTCGTAGTTGTAGACGATGACGAGGGCGTGGCCTCTGGGCGCCCATGCTGCGTGCAGCAGGAAGCGGTGACTCGACTCGTCAGAGGACGTCGGCGACAGCGGGAACGCGTCCCTGCAACGACACGCACAGTGACACCAGATGTACATACCTACCACTGTACCAGTCTACCAAACTACAAAACACGAAATTACAAGAAAATTTGAAGAACAACATTCAACGAAAACAAATATCAAATATGATAATGCAACATCGTATTACAGTCGTTTCAGAAAAAGAAAGTGATTTGGGCAAAGCACTTGCTAAAATGGAAGAGGTTCTTACCGAAAGGAGGGGTTACAAATAGGGTTGAAAATTACAGGTCAATTACTTTCACATCAGTGATAAGCAAACTGATGGAGAGATTGATATGCAACTATATCAGAAACTCAGCTGAAAATGATAGCCAACCAGTTGCATCAATTAGGTTTATTTGACCTTGACCGCGGTTTCAACGGTCATAAGATCGTCTTCTTCAGAAGGACTCGTGGAATCACATATACCCAGAAAGAAGCCAAATATCTCTTGTCATATCGCAGTGCGATGTGCACTTATGTCAATGGTTATAATTTAAATTTTAAAATTTCTATTACATTGTCAAACATGTTAAATACATATGTCCACCGGTTCAAAACGTACATGTTGGGCGGGTGATTTCACCTGACCAACTCTCACCTTTGCTGAAACGCAGCAATGTTCAAAATTTTATTTCAGGAATGTCTGTGGGGAACGAAACTGGTTTACAGATCGACAATATGCCTTCAAACAAGGATATTCATGTGAATCACAGATGGTAGGCTCTATGCATGTTATTTCAGATGAATTGGTCAAGGGAGGCCAAGTTGATTGTGTGGCACTAGATCTTTCTAAGGCATTAGACAGAGTAAGCCATAAAATGGTTTTAAATAAACTAAAATCTATTGGACTGGATGAAAAAGTTACTTGCTGGTTAGAGGAATTCTTAAAAACCAGAAATCAAAGTGTTACATTCGGAAACGCACTATCAAAAAAGGTGGAAGTAAATATGGGAGGGCCACAGGGTAGTGTATTGGAACTGTTGCTGTTCACTATTCTAATAAATGATTGTGTTGATGAGTTACGTTTAGAATTTAGGTTGTTTGCCGATGATACAACGGTATACAATAGCATCAGAACAGGTGAATACTGAACAGCTTCAGGGAGACCTGCATGGAATATCTACATTGGAAGGTTAGTATGGAATGAAGATGAGTTCCAAGAAGAGTCAGTTTATTAGGTACACAGATAAAAAACTGAAGGTTAATTATGATTAAAAGGTGGGTTCAAAATTGCTTGTTGACGGCTTGAAGTGTAAATATCTGTGTATTGCGTTTGATAACAAACTCAACTGGGCAGAGTACATTGGGCAGGTGGTAGGAAAAGGTTACAAAATCCTTCATTTACTGGAGGAAATGATGAGAGGATGTGCCAGAGAAGTTATGGAATTGGGTTACAAAACTTTGGTCGGACAATTGGTTGAATATGGTGCTGTAGCTTGGGACCCACATTTTGGTTATCAAATGCAGGAGTTAAAAGGTGTGCAAAGAAGAGCAGCTAGATCTGTTTGTGTAAATTATCGCAGGACCCAGTCAGTAATTGATATGATAAAGGAGGTGGATTGTGACTTATTGGAGGAAATGAGGAGGGTGAAGAGAATGCTGGGAATGTACAGGGCATATGCTGGTGATGGGGCTTGGAGGGATATTGGTAGAAGAATTAGGAATAGTGCATGGAAGGGGAAAGGGGACCATGACCAAAAGCTTGCGCTCGATTTCATGCATAAGGGAGTGGGAAAATTTTCTTTTGCTGGTAAGGGTGTCAGAGATTGGAACAAATTACCAAGTGAAGTGATGAATAATTTACGCACAACGCTTAAGGAATTTGAAATTAAAACTTGTTAATCGGAAAAGTAAGTGGGGGAGGAATTTAACAATCCAATTATAAAAGATTTTTTTAAAAAATAAAATAAAACGGGTACTTAGATGACTAGGGAAATTGCCGCCGGAGCATCAACTCCATCGCAATTGAAGTAAAATTATTTAATTAAAAATAATCTTAAAATAAACAAGAAAAATACTACAGTGTTAATTTGTGGTAGGGAAGTTCTAAAACAAATACAGTTAAAATTAGACGAATAATTATTTCAGAAAATATAATACTAGAATTTTCCCGCTGCTTCGGTTGGCGTGTCTTGTTGTGACCAGTTATATACGTTTGCCTATTGTTTTTTGTCTAGTAAGAAACCTTAAACGTTTAAATTCAGTTCGACAATTTCGTTAAGTTTATTAGTTTTAATTTTTGCTGAACTGGTATCATTACAGTACTCAGTGTATGCTAACGTCCTGTATCTCAGAAAACTGAAGAAATAAATAATCAATGTTAAGTATTCGAAAAACAATATTAGCAGAATATGGAAAGGAAGGGTATTTATCCGAGGTGTAGCGTAATACTTGGTGGACATCTCTTAAAAGAGTGTTCGTCTGAGGTGCACTTTGATCTATGGCGCTTATCTGTTATGGGTAATAACAAATTATCATTTCCTGATTCCAGTCACGTAGTCACACGATATATAGCAGATTTTAAGCTAGACCATAAGCTTTCAAACTATGAAAACTCCATCTAAATGGTGCGGTGGTTTTTTGGTAATACTTCCTCAAACCCAGATGCAGTTCGCTTACAGATTTTTAATAGCATAGATATATTTTAAATGCCACCCGTCTACATGTAATCCCTTTTAGTAGAACTGACTCCGAGAAATATAACAATTCAGTTTTCTACATTTATAAAGATTTTTAATTGCGTCAAGTATGCATAAAAATATATGTAACGAGTTTATTCCACCAAACGAAATTCATGAGTGGATTTGACAACGTTAGGTAAAGGATTTTCGCAAGTTTGTTAGACAACAACGTTGGCTTCGATCGGCAGCTGTTTCTGACTTGGCGGGAAGTTGCGCTCGCGAGGATTTGCGGTGAACTATCAACTCCAGGGAACAAGTTTGATACCCCGCCTGGTTACAAAACTTCTCTCTCCATGTCCAACTCGGAAAGTATTGACCTGAACACCTTGAAAGGTATTAAAAGAAGAGTTCGCGTACCTAGCAAAAATCAATGGAATATGTTGGCTTACACATATTTCCAAGCTGTGAAACTAATTCAGTATTTAAGTAAACTTAATGGTACCTAATTTAAGTGTTACCGAACACGTTAAAACATTACGTGAGTTTCTTTTCGTGATAAAATTCTCTTGGAACAAACATTTTAGTTTATGTAAACAAGAAGTTTATTTTTCTGCCATAGAAATTACTTTAACTAGATAGTTTGATTACTCTATACCATGTCACTCAACTTCAGTTAAACCGGAATCCGTGAAAATGTTATATTTTCGGCAGCACATATATGTTAAATAGAATCGAAAAATGGGTAACATAAAATGTAGGAAAATAGTTTTAATTGATCATATAATATTTTTTTCAGTGGGGCACAACAATATACAAAGCTTATTTTCGAAAAGGACTTTGATTTCATGGGTTAAAAATATCGACTCTCACAAGTAACAGATTTCATTTGGTTAAATCACAGATCATAGATGTAATATAAAAGGTATGATGTAAAAAAGATACTGTATCCTAGAGCGATTAAGGATCAAATCTTTTCCCCTAATTTGTTTCGTTATATTGGAATTCTGCTTACCACATACAAAAACTTAATTCGTAAGACTGGTCCAAATATAACTAAAAGTTACATTTACTACTTACTGTTCAAGTTTAGATAGCGGAACAGTGGATGCCCAAGTGATAGAAGTTTTGAAGTTTGAGCGGAAAAATTAAGGTAGGTTATGGTTAGGTTGAAATGCAGTCTGGATCAGAATGAGAAGTTACACCCGTTGCTAAATTTAATTTTTATTAATAGTTTCAGCTACTTCCACGAACTCCATGTTTCTTAATTATCTCCGAATTTATCGTGCTGCATGCACCAGGGTTAAAACTAACAGTAGGCGATATGTTATAAGGAGTTACGATTCTTATATTTATTCTAATTTCCGTTGATTTCAGTGGAGTCATATCACTGTTGTCATTTATTCAGTAGCATGTAAGTAGTTTCAAATGTATCATGGTCTACTCTACTACCATATTCAGGTATAAGTTAAACATATTTTCCTCTTATTTTACAGAATATTTACAGTTAATTTTATAGATACTGAAACCATATTTTTTTTATGTAAAGAACCTGTATCATAGTCATGGCTTGGGAGCAGACTAGATCATCTGAAAAAAATAAAAAAAACAGCAATTGAAATTGTGTTAGAGAATGTAGAACATGTATTTGGCACAACTATATCGGATCCATCGTCTGGTCGAACTAAATGTTGCGGAAATTGTTTCTAAAATGTTGAAACAAATCTTCCAATGCATGGTTAAAATGTAATGCAGGTAATATAGGGTGTAAGAAAACTAAAACTGCCATGTCGAAGCTTGTAAATATGATTCGTCAAATAAATCTTATGGCGAAATATAAAATCAAGCCATTTCAACTGCTAACATAAATTAAAATTTTCCTGCCCATTTCACAATAAAATTATTTTAGAGCCGGAAAAAGTTGTTGATAGATATATAAATACCGAATATCTTTCCATCACGGGTAAGTTGTCGTTTCCTAGAAATAGTTAAACCACTAGATCTATAAATCTGTAAGTACCCATTTATATAGGATTTCTTTGAACAGCCACCATACAGAAACTCACGAATTGGTTTGGAAGGGGTTTTCACAATTTGATAGTATATGGTCTATCTTAAAATCGGCTGTACGTCTACGTGAAAGGGGGACGCAGCAATAAATGATAACCTGTTATTAAACTGAACAGATAGGCACAAAAATCACACTACATCAAACGTAAACACAACACTCTTTGGATTCTGTTAATACTGTTGTTGACAACGTAACAGTGGTTATTTAGTACAGTGAAGGTAATTTAAAATGCTAGAAACTAATTTAATAATGTCTTATGAGGTCAGCCCTTCGGGAAATTGTGGTGGTTATGTTTGTACGTGTGCAAAATATAAGGCCCACTGGGCTGAAGTTGCCAGAGAATGCTAGTTAAATAGTAAAAATATTTAATCAAAGTATGTCTTTTGAATGGCGTATCAGATTTATCGGTACTACTCTTCGAAAATTTATCTTGCTTTACAATCAGTTTGATGTATCTATATGGGGGCATCCATAAATTACGTGAGGTGTTTTTTCCCAGATTTCCGGACCCCCCTTCCCCCTCTGGTGAGATCTGGTCCTACAGACCCCCCCCCCCCTAGAAATCGCCCTGGTTGAGACCTTTTTTTTTAGGTCTCACCCTCCCACTTTTCGATGAAATATTTTTTTTTAATTACTGCTTTACGCCTCGTCGACGGCTAAGGTCATTAGAGGCAGGATGGGACTGGGAACGGGAAGTAATTCGACCATGGCCTTTTTGAAGAAAGCATCCCGGCATTCGCCTGGAATGATTTGGGGGAAAACATGGAAAACCCAAATCTGGATGCCTGGACAGGGATTCGAACCTGCGTCCTCCGATTGCGAGGCCAGAACGTTAACCGTTCTTCCACGAAGCTCGGTGACGAAATACCCCCCTAAATTCGACTTTCGCGTCATTTTTAGACTTTTTTTAGCTCTACAGTCCAACATAAATTTTTGCAAAATCTCACGTGAGATTTCGCCGGACCCCCCCTTTTTTATTTCACCTCACGTAATTTATGGACGCCCCGTATGAGGTAAGAAGCATAAAAGGTAATACATCAGGACGATGGATTATCGGACAGTGCAAATAAAAGGAAGTTATCTTTTAGATTAATCGCAGGCGGTTTCTACAGAGATGGTGCAGTTGATAGCAGTGTACTTACATCGTGGCTACATCGTAGACGGTGTACTGGGCCAGATAGGAATACCGGAACAGCTGTGAACACAACACAATAAGGAATTTAGCAATCATGGTAAAAGCAAAGTCATATAGATGATGATGTTACAGAATACAAAAATGAGGCCGGTGATAAAATGTTTCTGGACTTTCACAGACGTCCAACTAAAGAGCTATTGCTTCTACGATAAGTCACCAGAGAACATTTCATTCATACTGAATGCTAAAGTTTCTACTGATAAGATGAAGTGATAAGAACAAACAGAATCAATCACTGATTGTATCTGCGATCACCGTTGAAATAAAAAATTAAATTTGAATTCAGCACCTGCTGAAGTTTGTACGACTGTCTACTTGGGAGCAAACCCATCTCAATCAATGTTTACTTTTGTTTTACGGCTATAATTTAAGTAGAAATGTGTTAAGTAGTAGAACTGCGTATTAAATAGAATAGAAAAGAAAAAGATAAGAAAAATCCGCGAAAACTTTTGTAAAATACTCAAACACATTTTAACCCTACATGTTGTCAGTCTAAAGCTCTTGTAACTGGAGTAAGGATTTCAAAATAACGATGAATATTCCGCGAGTGAATAATATTTCAGAAAACACCGACAATAGAAAGAATCTTTTTTCCGAGGAACATTTAAGTTGTAGGAAATGTAAGTGTAGTTCATTGTGTAGGCATATCCATATCTGGGTACTGGAGCGCAGTATGGTTAAATAGCGGTCACACTAAAAAGATTGACACCAAGCCATATGGGTGAGCGATATCGCTCTGACCTGGAATTCGGGAGACGTACGTTCAAATTCCTATCCGGCAATCCTGATTTTGATTGTTTTTTTTTCAAATAATAAAAACAATGAATGGGCTAGCCCATGGCATCGCAGTGTGCCTCTCCACTTGAAAGGAAGTGTATTGTGAAAAGGAACAGGTAAGATTTTGGCCATGGCCTTTTAAAGGAAACATCCCGGCATTCCACTGGAGTGATTTTGGGAAAACATGAAACTATTAAGTTGGCACATTAGACTTGTTTATTTAGTCCGCTGTAAAAAACTTGGAATGCGAAAACCAAATTTTGTATCGTCGAGCGCCACTCAATCAAAACCAACCGAATGGATTTTGATAATTTCAAATATCGTACACTGCAGTGATGTCATGAGGACAATATTTGAAACTTGAAACATAACCGCAACCCAGTTTGCTTTTTATTAGCCTTTCATCAACTAAATAAGGTTGTGTAAAATAAAAGGAATGATTTATTTATTGCAGTTACGTGAGACATGGTATTTTTTCTGTATATTATGTGAAATTGTTTTGTAGAATCTGTGTGTGTTCTAAAATTTTAATTGAAGGAAATTAATATGTTTGGCTGTGCCAGCTACCATATTGCAGTGCGTTTTAAATGTGCTGAAATTATTTATCTCGTCCAATGTAATGTCAAAACCTTGTAAATTCTTTATATTTTCATTTAAGATTAGTTGCAAGTATTTCAGGTAAGTTTTAATTGTTCTGGTGGTAATTGTTGTTCGTTCTAGAAGCGCGTGAGGTTCCTTTTTTTCGTATAGAGATTTTTTTATGTTGTTTATAAAGTGTTTCTCTATACCAAGGCAGCCCAACCCCTGGACCGCCGGCGTATTTAAGTTTGCCCGACAACAGGAAGGGTCTAGAACAGGGGTGGCCAACTCAAATGATCTTGCGGGCCACTTTGGAAATACATCATAACTGCGCGGGCCGCATATAAAATTATGTATCCCCATATTAGATTTAGACCCAATATAGACTATTTTTGGAGTGATCATAATTTAATTATTCTGCGAAATCATAACTGTAAACTCAGAAATAAAACAGGCAATATCTGTCATATATTCGCAAGACAATTATTTTAAAATCAAAGTTAATTTTTTCTCATATTTTAGACAGTTTTAGACCGTTTTTAATATATGGATGCACAAATAGTTTTTTTAATACATTGGTTTTCACTGCTTTGGCAATTATAAAATAAATATATTTTGTAAACGAGTGATGAATCTCGTGGGCCGGAAAAAATGTTCAAGGCGCGACCCCTGGTCTAGAATATGCTAGCTCAAAAATCTCTGCGAAGGACTCATTGATGTTTTTTACTTTTTGATTATAATTTAAAAAAAAAGACCTTGCAAAGATCACAATCTACATCACACACTGTAATTCACAAATATCGTGGATGGCAGAGGGTTCTAAGCACCAATCCTAATTCTGTGCATAATCCCGTATAGCTCGAGAAAAGCAATAATACATATAAGCATCAGTACGGCATCATATTTCTCTAATCTTATCCCTCCTGTCATTGCGACCTAAACAGGTAGGTGGCAGAAGCATTCCATTACACTCGTAAATCAATCCTGCAATTCACATGAAAACGACGTCGCCTGTCTGCCAAACAATCCCAGCCCAACCCACGTATCAACTCTGTGACGCTTTGGTAAGGGCTGTTGCAAGCAGTCCCGAATCGGTCTGGTGATCTTCCTCTCGGTCTGCGGTGATCTCTTGTTCTCCATTCTAACACTGTTTTTGTCCACCTCTGGTCTTTTCTCCTCGCAATATGGCAGGTCCATTGCCACTTCAAGGACGCTGTCTTTCCTAAGATGTGTGTGACCTTGATAAATGACCTAATGTCAGTTGCTCTTTTCTTGTCTTTTCTCGTTAAGCCTAACGTTGACCTTTCCATAGCTCTTTTGGCAGTCCTTATTTTACATTTTGTAAATTCATTTAGAGCCCAGATTTAGCACCCGTATGTCAGCACAGGAAGAATGCACTGGTCATAAACTGTTTTCTTCAGATTTGTGGGCATATTAGATTTGAGGAAAATAGAATGCATCCCAAATTCTTTCTATCCCAGCCAAATGCCAGATATTTCAGGGAATCAACCGTGTCAACAACTGAATTATATACTTTGTACTTGTGAAAAAAGGATTCTTTTTGTTAGTTATTCGCATTGCCTTTCACTTTTTGAAGTTAAGTGTAAGCTACCATTTATGACACCATTCAGAAATGACATCCAGATCGCGCTGAATTTCTAAGCAAGCTCATTGATGGTTTTTACTTTTTATTGTAATTAAACCGTGTAACTTATATTTTTTCTATATTTAAATATCTTTTGTAAGTACAGGCAAGTATTGAGTGGCCCGCAGATTAACTTAGAACCGAAATTGTGGTCCCTCTCCAAAATTGGTTGGCAGTCTTGCTCTTATACCCTCTTCACTCGGAACTCAAGGTCATGTTCCCCAGGCTCAGTCTCTCATCTTACCACCCTCTCCAGTTCTGTCTCTCCGTATCAACAACTGTGTCGATGTAAGTGATTGCAGATTTCCCCTTCACTTGTAGGGGAAATGGCAACGGAGTGGGGATAGCAGGGCCGGCGTTAGGGGGAGTAAGCGGGTCAAAAGTACCCGGGCCCCGCGGGCTGATGGGGGGCCCGATCACCGACTATAGGGGCCCCACAGGCCATGAAGCCAGGATTACGCCCATTGTCTCCTGGCCATTTGGTAGAGCTAAAAAAAAAGGTCGCCCATTTTACCCCGGGCCCGAAATTCCTAGCGCCGGCCCTGGGGGATAGAGTAGTTTGACCATGAGCCGCGTCTATTAAGTGAACAGGCTATAACAGTTACCGCAAGAGGGGATCGAAATATTGTTAGAAGAAAGCTACGCAAATTTTGTGCCTAGTAATCTTTGATCAAGAGCTTTATGTTTGAGAGTAAGATGAATCCTATGAGTTCTCATTTGAAGTAACCTTACTCGCAGGACTAGACACAGCATGGTTGGAATAGACTAAAATCAAGAAAACCAACATCGAAGTTTGATGAGAAAGTAGTTTAAAATAAGTTCAAAATCAATGAACCTGGCACACTGAATGGATCAAATTATTCCTAATCCAAGACCCTGTAAGAATACCGGCTGGGTTCAAGGCGTGTAGGAAAATTTGGTGTATGTACGAATGAGGAATAATTGAAAGTCCTTTTTGTGACTGTGAAAACTAACAGCAACCATCAACCACATCACCATGGAATGACCTCTTAGAAGATACAGAGGAACTATCAAACAGCGTCATGAAACAACCGCAGATGGCTGCAAGCTCTGCACATTGATTTGTAGGATCATTATCTATTTTCATCTTATTTCAAATCAATTATGTATTTTCTATATTTCCATACGTAACGGATTTCGAAGTTCTATGTATAATCATTTTATTTAATTGCTGTCTTTAACTGTTAAGACAAGCCAAATAAATAAAATTGTAAATGAAAGCAGATAATATTAAAAAAAAGCTGAATTTAATAAGTTGTTTTTGTTATATTTGGATGAAATAGTAAATTATAAATAAATCTGAACTCACCTTTAAAATATTTTCCATGCATAATATTACAGCAAAAAATAAATGTTGCAATTCCATCAAATTTTATTTTGATGGTTGCAGTTATCTTTTGATCTTTATGAGCCCACTCGTTTAAATTTTATCTGTGGTTTTTGGCGACGAAACCTCAAACGGAATAATTAATTATTGGCTTATCTACATCGTCTTCAAAGTCCTCTGATTAGGCCCCGTAGTAATAAATTTTGTCTCTGAAAACTCACCAGCGAAGTGATAAAAGTCTGGTGAAACATACGATAAAATTGTCAGTTTTATCACTTTTTCAATCTGTTAAAATGAAAAATATTGTTCATGCAATAATTAATATAAAATGACCTTAATCTACTAAATACAGATGGCGAATACAGAATATTCACTTTTACCTCACGCGCATGCAGTACATGGAACATTGGAGAGTTTATAATATTGCTCCAATAAACAGAACTGATTTCCACTTAGTAAGCACGTCATTAAGGTTAGACACATGTCACTGATACTTAACTACTGGTGCTACTTGACTCGATGTCGGTGCATTATTCAGGATCCGGATATCGAATAGAAAGTAATCATATCCGTATATAATTAAACATGTACACACGTGACTTATACATAGCTCTTAGTGTACAGTGTTTCATTATGTCTATAACTAGCAGAGCACTATAATATGATTCAATTCATAGGGATCTGGACGTAATTTTGGAATGGTGCCATAAATGGCATCTTAAACTTAACTGCAAAAAGTTTAAGGCAATGCGAATAACTAGCAAAAAGAATCCGTTTGTTCGCGAGTACAAAATCAACTATTCAGTTGTTGACACGATTGATTCCCTAAAGTATCTGGGCGCTATAGTACAAAGCAACATGAAATGGGACCTGCATATAACTTCCGTCGTAGGTAAAGCTAATTGTAGATTACGATTCATAGGTCGTATTTTGAGAAGTTGTAATGTTCATTCAAAGGAAATATGGTACAAAACTCTAGTGCGGCCACATTTGATTTACTGTTGTGGAGTTTGCAATCTGTAGGTTATCGCAAGTGATTGATTGACGCGTTGGAGAAAGTACAGAGGACAGCCGCTCGATTCGTGACTGCTTGCTACAACCCTTACGAAAGCGTCACAGAATTAATACATAGGTTGGGCAATTTATGGGGTAGTATGAGTAATTCTTTGATTTACGAGTACAATGAAATACTTCTTCCGCCTACCTATTTAGGTCGCAATGACAGGAGGAATAAGATTAGAGAAACACGACAGGGGCGGATCCAGGAATTTGGTTTGGGGGGGGGGGCTTGAACGAATTTGGGTTGGGGGGCTTGGCTTGAGTGAATAATTTTGGTTCAGAGTGCTTGGTTGCCTTCAGTGGATTTTCGTTTTGGGGTGGGCTTGAGCCCCATAGCCCCCCCCCCCTCCCCTGGATCCGCCCCTGAAACACGATGCCGTACTGATGCTTTTACATATTCTTTCATTCCTGGCGCTATTGAGGATTGGAATGCACGGAATTAGGATTGGTATTTAGCACCCGCTGCCATTCATAATATTTGTGAATTGCAGAGTATGGATGTAGACTATAATCAATTTTTTTATCTTTCTCTTCGATTTCGGCCATTCCCGGATCATGAAAAGTAAACGTGTGCATTCATCTGGATGTTTGTTTTCTGGGCTTCCAATACTTCTCCAGCGTTTCACTTTGCTGTTTCTTCGTTTATCTCCTTATCATGAAAACCCTTGAAATTTTGTACCAATCTTCTAAAGTTGCTCCTTGTATTATATATTATGCTATTCCCATTTCTATCTTATCTTTCTTTACTCCTTGGATTTTCCACCCCTTTCACTTCAATTTATATTCCATTTCATTCCTTTAGTATAATTAATTTTTTTAAAGAATAATATCAAAGTAAACCTGTACTACATTTTCAGTCATTTGTATTTGTAAAAACTCAACAGAAATTGATTTATAGAATAAAATGAGGTATGAAGCACTGGCAGGTTTGGTGATACATTAAGATCTTGGTATCGTGACTTTGACGTTAATATACCATGAGTGAACGGTTCACTGCAACCTAGTTTACTTCCGACTTGAAGCGGTCCTACTGATTAAATCCTCTTATAACAGGTTTTTTTTGCATCCGATTGTACACAATTTCATTACGTCGTGATGAAATCCATGGCACCGAGCGTGGTGGTTGAGCGGTAACGCTCTAGCCTCGCATTCTGTAGGACGCATGTTCGAATCACCAACCAGATTTTGGTTTGCCATGCTTTCCTGAAATCAATCCAGCTGAATTCCGGGACGGTTCATTCGAAACGCCGTGGCCAAATTACTGTCGTTCCTTGCCCTCAGTTCTTTGACCAGGCGTAATACCATAAGAAAAGAAAAAACAATCCTTGTTTTTTCAATCAGTAAAGTCATGTTTCTTGCTCATTCTGTAATACAAGATACCTGAATTTAATCAAGGTTATTCATTTTGTATATTTGTTATTAATTGTGCTATTTGTTTTCAGTTATTGAATTTGTTAAAAAAGTTCAGGTGGTTTAGTTTCGTCAATCAAGACAAGAGGAGGATGAGGAGGGTCATGGGAGTGTACAGGGCGTATACTGGCGATGAGGCATGGAAAGATATTGGAGTAGGTATGAAAAGTAGTGCATGGAAGGGAAAAGATGACCATGACCACAAGCTGGCACTCGATTTGAGGCACAAGGGTGTGGGAAGATTCTCTTTTTTAGGTAAGGGTATCAGGGATTGGAATGAGTTACCAAGAGAAATGATGAATAATTTACCGAAAACGTTGAAAGAATTTAAAGATAAAATTTGTAGAGGGCAAATGTAGGTGAGTGTAGGATAGGGGGAAGATGGGGGTGTAGGGAAATTCCACCGGAGCTTGTGCGCCATTGCAATTAAATTAAATTAAATTAAAATCGTTGCAGTGAAATATTGTCACACTCAACCGTCCCATATAGTCACCAAAATGCATAGGCAGGCAGTAATATTTTATTAAATAACCTATAAAATTCCTTGCTATAATCAGTTTTGGTTACAGTGTTTGAAAAAGCTTCGGCGGTTATCAAAACGTTAAGGTCTTCTGAAACCTAGAAATCTGAGGGTGAATAGAGGTCAGGTGTGGGGTGAATGGCACGGCTAGTGGTCTCAATTAGCCGTTGGCGTGAGTCAAGAGGAACGGCACGCTGTCGTGCAGCTCCTCAGTCTTTTATGAAAGAACACAACTGGAAACACGTCAAGTTCTAGGAGAAGCACCTTATCTACAACACAAGTCTTACATCTGACGAATAAAAATTAAACCCACCCACATTTAATGTGGGCGGGTTAAAAATGAAGGCAAAAAGTGAAACAAATCCCCAACTATTACCACGTCCTAGCAATAACACACCATTTTCCCTTCCCAAAAATGTCTGTGATTCTGAAGAATAGGTGAAAAGTGTCAAATGCGTTTGTGAAACATGTTTTCAGTGCCACGAAAAATATTTGGTTTGATGAAAGGAACTGATTAAAAGTGCAAATGTTTAACTATAAACTTTTTGTATATTTCAATTATAGAATGACACGCATTGAAATTTATTGTTTTATGAAGAATCATTCAAGAAAAAAACTTTAAAAGTTGTAAAGTATTCCTTTAACTATGTTAAAATAATAGTTATTTTACTGCAATATTAATTTTTCGTGATTGCTATTCCCAACAATAAATCTTGTTGCTTTTTAGTTGTAAAGGTAAAGAAAAATCAAATTACTCTAGAATTTTTTTTTTTTTTTATTTTTTTTTATTTTTTTTATTTTTTTTTTAAAACATGGACCTACACCCCCTTCTTCCGCTTGGTGGGCATTTGTCCGATCGTGTAAATCTGAATAGTTGACAAGCCTGTGTATGACTAGCATTTTCCTGCTGCTTTGTCAGCGCGGACATTGCTGTGCGTACTAATGCATTTGTTTGTGTTTTGGTTTTTTTGTTCAAGTAGCAAAGCACAAAAGTCTGTAATGTAGTTTCTTTGTGACATTTACCGAAAATCGAATCCCATGATTTTGTTACGCTTGGTGTAGAGTTATTCTTTGATCTAGTGGTGATTACCATTTTAAGTTTGTGGTGTACTATATTTCTAAAAATTGAAGAAATAAATAACTAAAGTTCCATCCTCAATAAATATATTAACAAAATTAGGATGGTGTAGCGTTTATCGTGATCTTTGGTGGGTACCTCGTAGGGAGCGAGTGTTCTTCTGAGATGGCGCTTATCTGTTCTCGGTAAGAATGAATTAGCTATCATTTCTTTCTCCGCTCCCCGTTCACAAAGTGTCATAAGATATACAGCAGATTTTAATCTAGACTATAAAGACCTCACCGAAATTGGTTGCGTAGTATTTTTTTTTTTTTGCTTGATTCTTCCAGAAGCTGTAGTTTTTTAATTAATTTATTTTTTGTACTTATGGCATTACGCCTTATCGAAATCGAGGTCATTAGGGACTGGGGACAAGGAACAGGAAGGAATTCGGCCATGAACTTTTTAAAGGAAGCATCCCGGCATTCGCCTGGAGTGATTTGGGGAAACCATGGGAAGCTATCGTACAGACGCAGCCCCCTTTATACAGAATTATAATAGCATAAAGACGATAGATCGATACGGAGATACGTATGCATTGTTCTGATGCAGCTGAAGGAAAAAAAAAAAATTAAATACAAAAGAAAACTTGTACGTTTCGTCTAATAATAACGAAAGCTAAATAATAGTCCGTTACACGCAGGAGGATTCTAGTCTAACAACTGCTTTCACGTTAAAGAACTACCAATATATTTCTGGGTCGCACATACCTGTTATGAACTAACTGGATTGAAGCTTTGTGGGTAACTTGGCTGCACGGGCATGAACTAAGCGACAATTTATTATTGAGTTGGTGATAAATGTACTTACACGAATGTGGAATTTAACCAGTTGTCATTACTTCCGTATGATTGCTACTTTTACACTGTGATTTTGACAGGTATTCTAAATGTCGCTGTTTGATAAGCTCGGAACCAAAGCTGGTAGACAGGGGCGGATCCAGGATTTTGATTTGGGAGGGGTTTGAAAGGACTTTGGTTTTTTTTGGGGGGGGGGGGAGGGCTTGGCGTGAGTGGATTTTGGCTGGGGAGAGCTTGCCTTCAGTGGATTTTGTTTTTTTTGGGGGGGCGGGGGGCGGCTTGAGTCGGGCAAAGAGTAGTCATTATAGTCTCCGTAGAATCCGTAGAGCTAAAAAAAAGTCTCTAAAATTACAACGTCAGAGGTGGGCCTAGATACTTTTGGAGGGGAGGGGCTTGAATCCCCTAGCCCCCCCCCCCTGAATCCGCCCCTGCTGGTAGATATGAAATTTCGTAGCTGTTGAATTACTTACGTGCGTGTCAACATTTTCGCACCATTTCAACATTAGCTTCCATCAAGCCAATGCTAACTATTAGTTTCAGCGCAGGATAGAAACATTCTGGTATTAATCGTCGATCATAGAAGATTTTGAACAATTGCCGAAGAAAGAATAAAACCGAATACCAAGGAGATTATCTGCAAATATGATTTTTAATTATGATCACTCATGTAGATTATTGTTTGGATTATTTCCTCATAAGAATGCAATGCAAACAGCAGGTAAACAGAATAAAATTTAAAATCAGACGTTACTCCAAGCATTATCAGCGGATCCCTAAAATGAAAGAACTTTCGACATGACTGCCATTTTTTGTGTGTTTGCTAAAACATGGTAAACGAAAGAAGTGAAATATTTTTTGAACGATACTCCCTCCATATCTGCCTTTGTTTTTTCTTAATTGTTATGAAGTGGCTGTGGCAGAGATGAATTGTTTTCCATTTAAAAAAAGACAGAATTTACATAAACCGACACGCCATTTAGATTGTATAACGACAACTAATGCAAAATTCATAAAACAGACATTAACATAAATTCGCATGCAGCTAAAGTCTAATTTTTCAATGTGATTTTTTTTTGGTCACACAAGAAACTATGGTGCAATAAAAGTCACAAGGTTTTGTTTCTGATGGCTGTGGTGGTATGTAATAATTGCTTCTGAGAATTTAGCAGGAATTTACGGTCTCGTAGAAGCAGATAAATTATTACCAGTGTACATGCAATCCAGTGTATTTCCTCGAATTTCAAATGAGGAGGTTATTTCTCCGGACGCCACGTAGTGCGAAGTTAAGCTAGCGCTCATATTGGCCGAGTTACTGCGTGGGTTGTTCCGCTACCTCAGCTCGTTCCTTCTGTCATCGTCGTTTGGATTTCAACTTGGCACCTTATTCGGGGAAATAATCCGCTCGCTGAATCTGCAAGAGAATAGTGGTATAGGCCGTAACTCTTCTAGCTTTAAATCCAAGTGTTCCTACTGAGAACTGTTCCCGCGCGCCTCTTTAAGGGTCGTCTGCACGAGCATCATTTTTACGGCAATGTGTTGCCGGCAAGTATTACGTCTGAGTGGCCGTAACGTTGCGGCAATATGTCCGCCTTGTGGCCGTGTGTTGCCGAATGTGGCGGACATGTTGACGGTGAGATCGCTCGCCGACCGAACATTCGCGGCAACTTCCCGTGTTGCCGGCCACGGTAGCAAACTGGCTAGAGCGGTGGCCTCATGTACAGAAGGTCGCCGTTTCGAGTCCGGCTGGGGGCACAGGTGGTTTTAATTAATCGTTTGGCTAATCTTGTGTCTTCCATACCCTACCCTAAGTTAACGTGAGAAACACGTACACTTGAGCAGAAAACATACGTACAATATTGTAGCTACCGGTCTGGAAAAATCTAAAGTACTATTATTCTAAGGAATAAACCATTTTTTCAGAGCAAACTTGCAATCTGTGAACAGCACACGCTTACAGCAGAAAGACGACTTACAGAATGGCGAACTCACAGACTGCGTTTACTTCTATATCTTTCAAATCGCCTGCAGCGCCATCTTTTATTGAAAATTGTAACTAATGTCTGCCTGAAAATTTACTGTTGTCCCAAGCATATTGCAACAAACGGTGTATTTCTATCGCTGCCCGTTTAGTTTTTATTGATTTTTCAAATAAACAGGTCATTTTGAAACACCCTGTAGCTGTATGGCTGGAAAGTGCCGAAGGTCATTCTTTTAAATAAATAATAATAATAAAAAAACAAATGTGTTCCAGTTACAATGCGTTTTTACGTTCATTCATTAGGCAATCAGACATATTGCACGGGATTTTTTTACCTATTTTTTAATAAAATCGTTGAAGTAGTTCATAGTATAGACATGAATATCTGGACAATGGGAAAAATTCTAAATTTCACCAACAAAATACACTTACACCCAAAGTTGTGGGTAGTAGAAGCATCTATTTACAAACACTGATTAAAAATTAAAGACAGTTTGGAGCTACTTATGCCTTTATGTATTCCTTTAATCATTTCATATAGCTTTGCAAACCTCTGTTACAATTTGAGAGAGTCTAAATAAATACATCAAACTTTTGTATAAGTCACATAGATCGTAGTGTGTTGGCCAATCAGATATTGCATTTTTTTTTTTTAATTCAAATCTTTGAAACCAGTTTTCAAGTTCTTATAAAGTTTCCGAACAAGTAATTGACTAGTTCTATTTCTCTGTCCGTCCCCCTGTTGGCTCAGGTAGTTGTGGCACCGTGATGGTTTCCGGCGCTGACACGGGGTTAGCTGGGTCCAGACCTGGTGGTCGAAGAAATTTTCGAACATCGGGACTTGGCCGGTGGGGTAGGAGAGGTGATGATGAATAGTGCTTAATCACCAGACCGTGCGTTAAAGTTCTGGGATACATCCAAACCTCGCCACACTGCGTACTGTGCGAGGGTACACGACGCTGTTTATGGTAATTCGAGAGAGTAGACCACAATGGTCCGGCGTGTGGTTTCACACTCTCCCTTCTTCATCTCTCATTTCATACATCACAGACAACAACGTACATTGAACTTACACACTATCACAGTCAAGCACACTTACAACGGGGGAAGGTAGCGAAAAAGGGCTGCTAGATTTGTTTCTGGAAATTATCGCAGAATGCAATCAGTGACGGGTATGATAAAGGAGCTGGAATGGGATTCATTGCAAGACAGGAGGAGGATGAGGAGGGTGATGGGAGTGTAAAGGGCGTATACTGGCGATGAGGCATGGAACGATATTGGAGTAGGTATGAAAAGTAGTGCATGGAAGGGAAAAGATGACCATGACCACAAGCTGGCACTCGATTTCAGGCACAAGGGTGTGGGAAGATTCTCTTTTTTAGGTAAGGGTGTCAGGGATTGGAATGAGTTACCAAGAGAAATGATGAATAATTTACCGAAAACGTTGACAAAATTTAAAGATAAAATTTGTAGAGGGCAAATGTAGGTGCGTGCAGGATAGGGGGAAGATAGGGGTTGTATGGAAATTGCCACCGGAGCCTGTGCTCCATTGCAATTAAATTAAATTAAATTAAACCGTCCCAGATTATCTTCCCAAGAATGTACCCTTCTATGGGATCACCTACGCCTGGAAACGGGAAATGCAATCAGAAGAGGATTCCTGTGTCAATACGAGAAACTGTATCACGTTCAGCTTGGTAAGGACGCACTCACCCTATTTTCTTTCCTTCTTTTAATTTTTCAAACCGAGCGTGGTGGTGTAACGGATAGCGTTCTGGCCTCGCATTCGGGAGGACGGCGGTTCGAATCCCCGTCCGGGCATCCAGATTTGGGTTTTCCATGGTTTCCCCAAATCACTCCAGGTGAATGCCGGGATGCTTCCTTCAAAAGGCCATGGCCGAATTCCTTCCCATTCCTTGCCCCCATCCTTTCCCGTCTCTAAAGACCACGTTGTTAAAAAGGGACGTTAAACTGTTAAAAAAAAATAATAATTTTTCAAGATAAAATTAAGCAGCCACTACAACTCCCTCCTATGCCATGATGCTGAATGGCGATCACACAATGCGTGTAGACGGGAAATGATGAGTAATAATATGGAGCATCAAACGACCGGCAAAAGTTGAACCACATATTTCTGGGCCATATATTGCCGGGCAACTGTTGAGCTATAAATGCCAGTATTTTCACGTAAAAATGATGCTCGTGTTGACGCCACTTGACAGATTCAGGAGGCGGATAATTTTCGTAAAGAAAATCTCAGAAAAAGCCAGAATAAAAGAATTGATACAGCAGAACAACCCGTGAAGCACTTCAATCAACATGACGGCAAAATCGTACAAGACCGCGTTCTGCTTACGAATAAATAACTGGAACTGAAACTGTATTCAGCGTTATTTGTTCGTATAAAGTACAAAACTTTTTTTCGACTGTGGAGGGAGAACGATAACACTTTGGTATCTGGCATTCGAAAGTATGAGGGTTCGAATACTCGTCTGGCCATCTAGATTTCGGTTTTAGATGGTTTCCCGAAATAATTCCAAGCGAATTCCGGGATGGTTCCTTCAGAAGGCCATAGCCGAATTTCTTTCTTGTCTTCAACTACCTTTCGCCTCTAATGACTTCGTTGTCGACGAGGCGTAAAGTCGCCACCCTCCAAAAAATTAATTCACCAGAGCTTTATTGGTCATGAAGACGTGTTCATGAATTTCCATTTAATTTTTTTGATAACTTGCAGTTCGTTAAACGAATGCTGTATCGACGACCATGACGGAGTGAGCCAACGAAATCATTCAGTAGAACTGTCCGTCCACAGCGGTAGTTATACGACTTTGAAACTCGTAGATCATCAGTAAAATTTTGAACAGTTTCTACTAATCACTGTCTAGTGGGCGTCATATGTAATAACTGCAGGTTCTGAAAAAAAAAATAAAAAAAAATAAGAAGCTATTAAAATTCTTCGATAAATTAACTGGTGACAGACTTGTAACATGCGAAGAGATCGTAAGGATGCCGGCGCTGCTTATGGCAAAGTTTCCACTGACCGCACGTCTTAAGTTTCTGGTATGTGGTAATGTAAGTAACACTATCTGCCCGTGAAACGTGTAACTGCGTTGTTTGCCGTAAGTATAAATTTTTCTTCACGGAATTTGTAGTTTTTGAGGTGAAAATGAGGGTACCCACCACTTTGATGATTACTAACAGTCACCAAAAAACGATATTCAAAACGACCATGAACCTTGGCCTGTTGCACTCCCAGAGCCTAATGTAAAAGCGTTTTAACGCTCTCAGCCAAACTGGAGGTCTACCGCAACCATTTTTTGTGTGCAGTACCTAAGGAACGTAGAACATTGTTCACTACGATGACTACAAAACAAGTTCGGTATAAAGGTTAAGATCGTTTCGGACAGCACGTATCACTCACCTTCTGCACGTTGTGCGCCAGCAGGATGTAGCGGTGGTCAGGGGACATGGAGAAGCGCACAGGGTTCAGTCGCTTCTGAAACACAACACAGCAACATCTTTCATAACTGTTGTTTCTTTTTATGACAAAACAAAATTGCAACAATTAGCGGGCCTCATGCAATTGAATAGGTAGTCTGTTGATTGTTGCTTCTCTAGTCTGGAGGCTATGGAAACAATGGTAATGTTAGATGTGAGCACTAACTTATAGTATATATATGATTTTGAGGTGAAAATGAAGGTTCCTCTCACACCATGATTACGAAAAATCACCAATAACGATATATATATATATATTAATCAATCGTTTTATTGAAGCAAACAGAAGTACGAAATTTTCGCAAGGGGTTATTTATTTGAATGCTAGCAGTTAGTGATCATGCCACTAGGTGGAGCAGTGATCTGTTTCTGTCCTCTGGTGTAGCAGTAGTGAGTATAGCCCAGAAAACAGAGCTATAAGCACATGACAGGATGTGTTGCCACCTGTAGGAGCTCCCCTCAACTATCAGGAGCTTGACAGAAAACTGGGCCAAAACTTCGATTTGTAAACAAACAATACTATGTGCAATTCGAAATTGACAGTTCGTCAGAAGCGGAGAATTTAATCATTAAAATAGAACCTCATTTATTCATTTTGGTTACGTATGAAGGGATAAAAATGGATTATCACGAAAAATCACCTTCGAGAAATAATATATAGTGATAAATTGTTATTAGCAAATCCACGCAAAACTTTCGCACATTGAACCTTCCTCTCGTCCCCCTCCCTGTCCCTCAAAATAAAATTATTCAGTCTTTTGTTGAGCTGTTCAAATTAAGTATTCAGCGATGAGATTACACAAAATAGCAAAGAGAGTTTGCTAACGTAAGCTCGTTTACAATATTTTATATCAGAATGCAGTCATCTTGAATCTATTGTTTGTCATTTTCTGTACAAAAATATTGTTTGAAAAGGCTAACACAGCTGTCTATTAGTAAGTACAACATTCAGAAAGTATAATGCAGCGATTCTAAGCGTTTTTTCCAGAGACTGATAGTCATCCAAGGGCAACTTTCAGTGGGAACTCTTGTTAGCCCCTCAAGCTGCGGCTACCAAAACGACTGTTGTGCTTCTCTTCCACGTAGGCGCTGCGATGAGTTGTAAGCTAAAATGTGCCAGACTACCGTAAATCACTTCAAAAATTGTGTTTTAACAAAAACTCAATGTCAGAAGTCGGAAAATCCCTATTAACTGGTACTTTACTCATCACTGTAGACTTTTTTTCATTTTACTTTATTGTTTTGGCCTTTGGTCTGAAACCATTTAGCATTTAAAATTGTTATATGTTTGATCTTGTTTTCTTGTAGCTTGTTGTGTGCTACAAATCTTTATTTCGGTGTCTTGAAGGAAGCGGATGATTTCTTTATAGACCTGTACATTTTTTGGTTGCAAAAGGCAGTATCCTTCGTTGCGAATCTGACAGATAGCTGTTTTAGGCCCCTGTAGAATCGCTTGTTTTGTAGCTGGTACCGCGAACAGGAGAGCTGATGTGGTTGAGGTCGGAGATCTCATTATCGGAGGTGCATGTCGGTGATTCTATTATCCGGAGGCGGCATAAATGGTGTGGATAGTAACCGTGTCTTAGTTACATCTTAATAACGGTTGTTACGTGTCTTCTCGATAAATGGTGTTCTGTAAACCACGATGTCTTTTGGTATTGTTGGTTGTATTGCTGCATAGTGTTTTCCTCCACTTAAGGTATTCCTTTCCAGTAACTAGTGGGATAAAAGCCCTCCAAGATAGCCTGCCTGCCTGCAAAGTGCCCTTCGTTGGTGCTGTTAGTTGAGAAAAGCGATGTTGGCAACAGAAATTGTAAATAGGGTATAACCTGGAGAAAAAAAAGTCGACAGGTATTGTTTCGTATACATGACTATAAGCGCAATATGTGAATGTGTTACATTCTAACTACGTCTCCAGTGGTAACGCGGTGTTTCCTTCCGAATGTATTATGTTTTTTGTTGTTTTCGTCCCAAGCTACTCCATCCGGTGGTCCATGTCACATTGATTTTGTATTTTTTGACCATCTATAAGAAATGAACCGTGTGTCCATGAGACTTATCGATTGGCATTGCACAGGAAACAATTAGTGGGAATTCATGCTAACCCCTTATGCTGCCACTACCAAAGCGATTATTGTGCATGGCGGGTTGCATCTCGTCCACGTAGGCGCAGCGGTGAGGTAAACTGTATTTATCACTCTTGGCTGAATCTAGGTAGCCAAGGCTATCGAATTACTCTTGTTTGGTAAAGATCATATAACATATCCCTTTAATGCGATTATCTAAAGTCAGCTGGACATACAAATTGAATGCGAGAGAAATAAAGCCTGAGTGACCGATATAACATTACAGAGACCTGCGCACGCTATCCATCTGCCTGTCACCGTTTGGTTCGTTTTCAAAAATTATATCATTTAATGTAGATTGCATAATGACCAGTCAACGAAAGTTAGGCAGCATTGTTCTGGAGTCCCAGATGCTCATGTAAACAATTACTAGGGTGGTAACAGAACAGTGTAGCAGTGTTTCTGGTCGGCTGTAATATAATGTATCCCCCAGGCCGCGACCGACAAATGAGGAGGGAGCCATTAATTAGCACCCCGGCTGCCGTGTTTCTCTCGCTGTGGACACGGCTTAACGATGTGCCCCGGTAAAGGTCACCCCCGCGCCACTGTGCAGACACTAATGAATGGGGACGACGCCAGAGGCACTCTCACTGCGGGCCTCTGCGTCTACACGGACAAGGCTTCCAGTCCCGAGACGGGAGCGAATAGCTGACCATAACACAACTCACTAATTTATCTTTAAGTTATGAGGGAACTGTTAGCTACCGAATGTTTGTCATTAATTGATACTGACCGACATTTTATTTTTTGTTTCATCAGTCTCTGCATTGGTTTGATGCAATCCTCCATCTCTTCCTTTCCTGCGCTAACCTCTTCATCACATCACACCTCCTACAATCTACATAATCAAATTCTAATCTCTGCCTTCCTCTACAGTTCTTACCTTCGATTGTTCCCTCCACTAATAAATTAACCAATTCCACTTGTCGTAAAATGTGAACCACAATCCTGCCCCTTCTTTCTGTAAGACTGTTCCACGATTTTCTCTCCATTTTCATCATCTACAAAACTCGTATATTTCGTACTTTATATGTACACTTCATTTTCAACATCCTTCTATACCACCACACTTCAAATGCTTCAATTTTCCTACTTTCTGGTATTTATAAAGTCTATGCTTCGCTGTGCTCCACACATAGACTCTACAGTTTTAAAAAGTCCTTTCTGAGTCATAAATCAATATTTGGAATTAAAAGATTTCTCTTTTTCAAGAAAGTTCTTTTCGCTAGTTCTATTCTGCTTCTATTCTTGCTTCGACCATCAGTTGTAATTTTACTTCCTAACTAGCATAATTTACTCTCTTCTATCGCATCCGATCATATTTTTATATTTAATCTAATATTATCGCTATCATCTCTACTACATTCCATCACTTTTACCTTGCTTTGTTTTGCTTTAGTCCGTAATCTTCCTTCAGTATTTTGTTCATGCCATTCGGTAACTTCCCAAGATCTTCAGTCCGTTCTGCTAACAGACTGAGGATCTTGAGAAATTCAAGTAAATTTATTGTTTCGCTGGTTATTGGCTGATTTCAGTGCAAAATAGGAATGGTAGCCTCTTTAGAATGACACACATGGCCCCAAACTGTCATTACACACGGATATGCCACCTCTCACTTAATATTTCACAATTAATTTATTCATCAGGGAATATACCAAGGGAACCGATTACTAGAACACAGTACTTTTAACTGAATTCATTTCATTATTGCATTAAATCCATAGCTCTTCCTACAACAAATAATTACACGGATCTTCGCATACACAGGCATATCCTACAAGGCCCACATATGGCTTCACTTGAGCTTCTGCTTAACTTAGAAGACACGTCGTTCCAACCCCATTACAATATACTCACTCTATCATATCCAGCAGCCAACTGCATGCTTATGCTGTGGAACCTTTTTTTAGAGGAATTAACAGAAGAATATGTAGTTACACAATAGCATAACACAAAAGAATGTGTCAAAAAAATAACACTGAAGTGTTAGTAAAAACAAGAGCAAGCAGAAACAGGAATGGTCTTATGATATGTATGTAATGAAGAAATAAAAGAAGCAGTGGAAGACTTATTTGATATATGTATAAAGAAGGGTACAGATGAGACAATAGAATATTACAAGCAAAAAAGAAATGAATCAAGATCCATAGTAAGGAGAGCACATAGAGAGTCATTATCATTATCGTTGGGGACCATCTTCAGTTTCCCGGGTGTGATTTACGAGCCTTGGTTGTTGTATACGATCGTTTTCCACTGTCTCCTATCCAGAAAAGTTTCTCTGTCCGTGATGTACTCCCAATTCCAGCCTCTTCTCTCTACGTCCTCCTTCAGTTAGTCTGTCTATCACCTTCTTGGTCTTTCCACAGGTCTTTTGCCCACTATCCTTTTTTCCAAATAAGTTTTTGGTAGTCTTTTACTAGTCATTCTCTTGACATGCCCAAACCACCGAAGTCTTGATGACCTAAGTCTCTCTTCCATGGATTCCCTTAGTTCTAGGATTGATCTAATCTCATCATTCTTTATGTGGTCAAGTCTAGTTTTCTGGAGAGCCGTTCTAAGAAACTTCATTTCACATGTTTGCACCTTGCTAAGGTCCCTTCATGTTAGTGTGCATGTTTCCAAAGCATATGTGAGAATAGGAATGAGATATGATTTGTACAAGAAAATTTTTGTTCTTCTGGGAACCTTCATGTCCCATAGTAAGCCGCGCATGGTACTGTAGAAGTTGGCTCTTTTGGTTACTCTATTAATTATTTCTAACTCACTTCTACCGTTATTAGCAATTATGCTCCCCAGGTAGCTGAATTGGTCAACAACTTCAACTTGGTGGTCTTGTAATTTTATATGACAGTCTGTATTCTTTCGGCTTATTTTTAGTGCTACAGTTTTTTTTAGAGAATGCTGGGATAAATTTGTCAGTCGGGCATAAAATGATAATTGTGGCCACATGGACTTTTCCTTTAAAATACTAAGCAGTTTGAATAGAAAAAGACACTGCACATATCGAAGTAATAGAACTACAAGAATGGATAAAACACTGCAAAAGCCTCTGGTTTAATGACAAATTGATGATAAAAAGAAGATCTAATTCCAGAAACATAAGATCACATGGCGAAAAAAGAATTATTAAATGAAGCTTTAAGCAAAACAAAAAACAGAAAAGCGCTTGGATCGGAAGGAATAGCTACAAAATTACTTAAAAATGGAAGAATGCTAGTGAAGAATCACCTTTTACATCTAAAAAAAATCATGGTGCTGGCTTAAAGATAAAATACCCGAACAGTGGTAAATAGCAAATTAGCAACTATTATATATATTTTCAAGAAAGGAGGCAGAACAGACACAAACAGTTACAGAGGAATAAGCAGTTTCGAACGCAGGATATAAAATCTATGCCAATATAATTAATGCTAGATTGCGACCAATAGCAGAAGCTAGACTACCAGAATTTCAGAATGCATTTAGGCTAGAAGGTTCTTGTTCAGATAATATACATATTGTGAATAGAATTACAGAGAAAAGGAGGGTATATAACCTACCGACATTCATTTCATTTGTTGACTTTTCACAAAGTTGATAGAAAATTGTTGTGGGAAATCCTTCAAAGGAACGGATATCCGAAATATAATATGAAATCAGTAAATAGTTTATATTTTAATACAAAGATACTCCTCAAAAAGGAACGAAAAGCAAATGTTAACAGTTAACCAAGGCGTGAGACAAGGGTGTAGTTGTTCCTCAACACTTTTTAACAAACGTAAATCTGATCGATGCCATTAATATGTGGCAGGATGAACATCCATCGAGGGGTATAGACTTAGGACAAGGCATGTCTCTAAAAGTATTATTTTCCACCTACTGGTAATAAAGGATACTGAAAGTGGATTACAAAGAGCGTAAATATGTTCAGGCCCCTACAACAAACTATCCACGAACACAACAAAAATAATGGCTTTCTCTGGTCGAGACCCGATCAGAGCAAAAATAGTTACAAATCACTACCTGGTTGTACAAGATTCGCACTGTATGGACATCAGATCTAGTGTAAGCAAGTTAACAAGTATCACACGATGTGTGGAAAAATAGCTAAAACTTTAGGAAATAGGACGCTAAGAGACACAAAGACGAAATTCTACAAAGAGATGGCAGTTCCTATGCTTCTCTATGGAAGTGAGTCTTGGAAATGAAGAGAAGAGACAAAAGCCGCATGCAAGCAGTGGATATGAAATTCCTAAGATCTGTAAAGGCATGCACAAGGCTAGATCTAATAAGAAATGAGACAGTAAGAGAGGAGTTGAAAATACATGCTATGCTTGACAAGATAGAGGTACACAGAATTAACTGGAGACACCATCTGTATAGAATTGATGATGCACGATTATCAAAAGTAGTGAGCGAATACAGACCAACAGGTAGAAATATAGGTGAATGAAGGAAGAGATAGGAATAGTCCGCGAAGCGGGAACAGGTCAACAGGCCTAATCCTTGAATGGGGAGAAGAAGAAGATATTTTTTCAATTAAAAGTATATACATGACATTAATTGCGCATATTTTTGTATATAAAATGATAGGGAATGAGGAAGTCACAAAACACATTCCTCTTGTCAGATAACGGCTTTATGGAAAAGTGAAGTGTTAAATGTCATGTGATAGGAACAAGCATGTATCCAGATGATGGAAGAAACGTATAAACGTGCCGTGCAGAGTTTGGACTTTCATTTGAATCCTCGTGAGTCCTGCGAAAGGTTTTCTGATGTGATTACGGCCGCACCATATCAATTGACAGACTTCAACGTGTAACAGTATTTAGCGCTACACGCTTGGGGCATACCAGTTCGCAAGATGAATTCAACATTTCCCAACTCACAGTGTCAAAAGTGTGTCGTGAATTTATAATTTCTGACATTACCTCCAGCCTTTGACAACGCAGTTGCCAATAACGAAGCAGTAGAAGACGAACGTGAGTGCCTCCGCTAACAATACGCCATCGGCTGCAGTTTCTCAGTGAGTTTGAGAGGTGCTTGCTAATGTCCTTTCAGTCAGCAGATATCACGATCTGGTGGGATCTGCGTGTGTAATTTTGTACCAACTTAACGCTAAGGTGTTATCATTTCGCCAACTTTACTAACAGGAAGATTTGGCGACAATAGTCTAGCCAATTATCAATATTCAAGGTCACGGATATGCGGCAGATCTGTCAAGATGCTAGGCTCCTAGACCGTCGATAAAGATTGATCGCGTTACCGCTATCATAGCAGCATCCAATACCAGAGAGATATTGATAAACTATGTATTTTCTAAAGCAGTGTTTATCAAAGTGGGGTGCGCGAACCCCTAACGGTTCGCCGGTTGATCATACGGGGGTTCGCGCCAAGATTTCCGTAATGGCGGAATGGCTAAGTTATGAGTATAACATGCACAACGGTGAATATTGCTTTGTTGCCCATTTTCGCTAGTAGAGGACCTAAAAAAAGTAGCAGTTTTTTCTCAAGGGGTTTCTCCAGCGCCTGGGGCATTTTATAGGAGTACGCCGTGTCGTTAAAAGTTTGAGAAAAAAATGGTCTTGCGAATGAGGCATTATTTTCCCATTATTGGAAATAAAAACATTATTTTCTAAATGTGTGTAAAAAAAAACATTCTCTTAAAGTTAAAACAGCAGAAATTCGAGAAGAAGTTACCTATATACAAGCAATTGTAAAAGACTGTACGTATGAAACAAACATTAATATGTACTTACAAATGTTTGGTTGGACATTATGCTGCGGCTTGTTAGGTTGGCAGCATTGAACAGGCTGATGCCACCCCATTGGTCCCGGAACACAAGTTCCTCCCCTGAAAAAGAAAAAGAGTGGAATGATATTCTAGTTAAAGAATGAATCATTCTCAATACAAAGGAAAGTTAAATAAAAATACACAATTTATTATTAACAATTTTATCGATGCTTGTAATACAAACACAATAAACAATGGAATTTATCGGTAAAGGGACTGTTTAGAATATGACTCTTAATTCAAATTAACCAAAGTTCTCAACAGCTTGAAACAAAGAATCAGTGATCTGGAACTTCGAGAATTTGCCTGGTATGTGTATCAATGGTATACGTTTTTTTATTATTCAGTCACTCCGAAACGGCTTAACGGATTTGAATTAAATTTTCTTCGGAGTTTGAATATAAGTCTGGAATAGTGCAAAGATACGTCTCATCCCAGAAAAACGAATATTCCTTTGTGAATCAAACTGGAATGCAAATGTAACGACCAAATAAACAGAAGCCGGACGAAATTAAAGACTATGTTAGTTTGGTATCCGAACACAACGAGAAAATGAAACACCAGAAGAACGAAATCAGTGGTTTTCGAATTCCTTTGCAAATAATTTAAGAAACAGGTTCGCGTATTTGTAGTTCTCGTAGACGAAGTCGTGGTCAGATCATACCTGTTCCCTGGAAACAAAGATATCTACGGAAATACCATGAAACTGGATCTGAAAGTGTGTATTAAGATGTAGCTATCTTTTTAAGACAGTTCTGTCTGTTGTCAGTTGACATCTCTCTTATTATGGAGAGTTATAAGCGAATTTGAAGTTATATCTTGTTGCCGAACAGAGAACACAAGCGTTCTTCTCATAAACAGGAAGTATTTGATTGACACTGACATTAATCTTTACTGATACATATATCGCTACATCATTAATAAAAGGCTACATTGGTCATAGTGTAGCCGTGTCCGTAACGCTGACACCATGCGCCCTCCTTTCGTCACTGGGCTAACTTAAGTAGGAGGTATTACTACAAAATTGAGGTTATGAGTGATATTTAATTATAATTCCATTAAGCACCCACGAAGAAATAAATTGCCAGAAAAATAAGTCTGTATTGCCTTTAAATTAATAAATTAATTATTAGTTGGTTTTTGTTTAATTATATTCAGTCGATGTTTTCTTATATTCTCTGCCCAGGGATATCGCTATTACAGTAAATTAATATGTACCACATTACATCATTTTTAGGTTATGAGTGCTGTTTAATAAGAATTATGTTTAGTTGAGCAACTGCGAGGCTATGAACTGCGTTCAACCAATCAATTTTGATACGGGCTTACAAGCTAATGTGAGATATGTGCTTAATTAATTACTTGTCATGTTTCATCAGTTCCTTTTTCGTTGGGATGCAGTAACCTTGGTATAAGATGGGGTATTCTTAGGAATTAAAAATGCAACATGATACATAAAGAGCCATATTCTGTGAGCGGTCAAAGACTAATAATCTACGTGTTTGAAGCAGTTCACCATCTCTTCCTAAGCGACTTTGGTCTTACAACTTGTGGCGTCAATTATCCTCTTCATATACTCAGATCTTAGCTTTCCAGTTTATTCAATTATTAACCGAGAAATAAGTGTAACCAAGCTTGTTAAACTGCCGCAATCTGTTCCTTTACTTACAAAAACAAACTTTACAACTCGTTTATGTTTGATATCAGTGGCTACTTTGTTATCATGGTCATACCTTCCCTTCCACATACTTCTACTAATTTTTCACGCAATGTTCATGGAGACCACATCGCCAACAAATGCCACATTCGCTACCATCACACTCTTCATCGGTTTCCTGTCTTTCAGTGACTCCCAACCAACCTGGTTCACGAGATCAGTTACTGATTGTGTCCTAAGATGATTTGCACAACCAAATCTAGCGCCCAATCTTAGTTTTTTTTGTTTTGTTTAGGTTTGTAAGCCTTGTCGACGTTATTAGGTGCGGAAGAGAATTTGGGACAAGGAGCGAGAAAGAATTCGGATATAGCCTTTTTAAGGAACCACATCGGCATTCAACTCTAGTGATTTCGCGAAATCTTGGGAAACGGAATTCTGGATGGTGACGTCTTTGCACCACCGACAACTCTAGTAATAATAATATTTTATTTTATTAAATTGCAATGGAGCGCACGCTCCGGGGGCAATTTCCCTACCACCCATCTTCCCCCTTCCTTGCACTCACCTACATTTGCCCTCGGCAAATTTTGACTTTAAATTCTTTCAACGTTTTTGGTAAATTATTCATCATTTCTCTTGGTAACTTATTCCAATCCCTGACTCCTTACCTACGAAAGAAAATCTTCCCACACCCTTGTTCCTGAAATCGAGTGCCTTCTTGTGGTCATGGTCACCTTTTCCCTTC
>CM061919.1:251456327-251584382 GCA_031002005.1 Vandiemenella viatica
ATACTATACCAGATGCTATGTTTTACTTTATAGGCAATAATCACAGATATTCTTAAATTTCATGATTGAAATTTAATGATAATAATTATTAAAATTCAAGTACTTCTAAAATTTGCAAAAGGGTATGGTTTATGTGTAATTATTTCATTGATTAAAAATATTTATAAAGTAACAGAAATTCAATCAAGATGAAAGTCATCCTGGTTGATTTATTAAAAAGCTCTCCATTATTTGTTTTCCTACAAAACTACTATTCTTTTCCATAATGTTTATTAATTGTTTCACATAGTTTACTGACTCACTAAGGTATGCTCCTTTAGAAATTTTATAATAACTAAGAAAATTTTGCAAGTTATAATCATTGTGTTGTAGGTACAATGCCCATTATAACCATTTTTGATGGGTCAGAGTTTTTAATGACTAGTTTGGACCCTTTGGTTAAATACCAATTACATGACCAATGTATATCAAATTTTAAGATTTATACATCTTTGAAAAATATATTGGAAAATAATGGAATTTAAATTTATTGCAAATGAATTTGGAGAAATACTAAATCTTACAAACTTCTGCACATCGTATATGTTAAATATATAACAAATTAAAAATAAAATAAAGTTATTTAGCAAATATTATTATTCTATTTTTAAGTTGCAAATAGCAGATAACAAGCTATGCAATGATTTTCAGAGACAATTTTCATGAAAATTTGCATGAAAAATATTTCTTTTACTATTTGAAACTTAGTACAACTCTAATTTGTTTGTTCCTAATTATACTTGTTCATAAAAGAGGGAATTTGTATCAAGCCAAAATCTTTCATACCATTTTTGTGATGTTTGGCACAGAAAATCTGATTCTATAGTAGTTTTTTAAAATAACTCTGTTTTTAATAATTTTTTAAATTGCCTCACTGCAATATAGAAATGGAGCATTAATGTACAGAGTTTTTAGTACCATGGGAAATATCCATAACTTATTATTTTATAATGGATAAATGAAGGTCTTATATCTTATCTAAGTTTTATCCATTACCCTGGACATTTATTGGTAGAACCACTGTGAAAGACCTCATGCTTATAACACACTGAAAGCTATTTTCCAAATTGAAATTATTGTTCCCTTTTTTACAGCTACAGTCAAAAAAGTTTATGATTTGTCATTTTCAAAATAAAATCTATGGATTATACAGCAGGATATGCAAATAAGGAATATTGAAAGTAAAATTAAATAAAGCATTATATAGTGACATTTACTGGAAATAAAATGATAAAAATTGAATGATTTATTATTTAGCAATGTAAGGGAACAATTTTGTTTAGATTTCAGGCTAGCATTTCAGAATAACACTTATTAAAAATGTGAATATAATAAATAATTATGAAATTGCACACATCTGGCAAATATGAATATGAAAATTTAATTTAATTTCAAGGGTCAAATAATGTGCTTACTTGAGTAGTTTTTCTCTCAATTATTTAATAAGAAATCACAATTGCAGCTGAAAATACCTCAAAATTGTAGCCATGGCTGATATACATTTCAAGTCATTTTTATTCTGATACATGTTTATTTTGGTAAAATTTACCAAATTGTATAGACAGTAAAATACAAACAGGCCAATAAATAACATGACATAGTCCCCAGGGTGGAACAGGCATATGCATACACAACAAATTAAACTGAAACTAATAAATGTCAGTCTTGTAATTCTGTTAAAGTGTTTACTACTTATATTCAAATAATAGAAGATAACTTTTTTTTCCTACTCAACACAATATTTTCTTTTATGTTTAGTCTTTATAAAATGTACCTAAATATATAGAATATTTTGTGCGATATTCACTCTAATTCACATATATATATGAAACTACAAAATAAAACTACATATTATACTTTTATGTAAATTGGAAGATAATTTTAGATACATTATACATTATCAAACTTTTTTTTTTCACACTGTGTCATAAATTCAGCAAAATAGTAATGAATTCTAAGGAGTCAAGAATTTGTTTTGAGAGCTGTTTAACTACTGGTATTTATAATCTAAAGGAAGGATAGAGAAAGAAAAATCCATCACTCGATAGAATAAGACAGGAGGGACACAACGAACACAAATGCAAGCACATTTACAATATTTTGGTATAAACCTTAATAATATATAGAGATGGACTTATCATAAGGGGTCAAAATGTGTGAAAAGTGAGAGTTACCATATGCATGATTATGGTTTATAGCAACATGTTGTTGAGTGTGTTTATTTTCATGTGTATATCGTGGCCCCCTTGGCTTCGTCTGTGATTAACGATGGATTTACTTTCCCTGCACTTTTTTTTTTATCTTGCTGAACAGCTTTTTCATTGTAACTGTTGCTTAAACTAAATTTACATTTTATAACGCTAAGCAATCACGGAATTTAATTTATTTAAATTTCCCTCATTTAATAAATTATTGAAGTATTTGTTTTTGTTTAATTCCAATATACTGTGCTAATACATCCTTGAAAAATAAGGTCTCATTTTTTAAAATCTTTCATGTAGTTGATATCTGAGGCAATAATTTTGCCAATTCTATAAAAATATCCTTGTAATAAAAGCAATTACAAGAGGTTAAAAGATTCATTAGTTGTCTAAATCAGGGTCATAAACAGATATTACCAGTTTTTGATTCAGGGTTGTGTAAAAATGCAAATAAAAACCAATTAATACAAATTGGAAATTTTATGTAAAAATGGCTATGCATAACACTTCACCTGACACTGTTTCAAGTTTCCACTTCACGGATGCTTCTTCTCAGTATTGCCACTAGTTCAATATTGATAGGTGCTATATATAGCCAAAATACAGTTCATTATTAGACTTGCCAATGTAGAAGTTTGTAATTAAAATCATATAAGAAATATTAATAGTATTAAATAATATCGTTATAAGTGAATATTGTCAAATATGATATATATTGTCAGATGTGTGCTAAGAAATAATTATAAAGAAATGTAAAATTAGATAGAAATTGTTCTAATTATGTGCAAAAGATTTCACATCACTACAGTCAATTTTTAAATTCACTTTACAGATAGCATTATCAAATAAATAATTTTATAAATCCACAAAACCTGGTTCTTTTTTGGAAAATAGCTTCCATTTCTATTTGGGAGGGAGGTGAGGGGGAAGTAGTTATACCCTATTCTATATTTCAGACAAGGCTAAGTGAAGTTTGGTTGCTTGGATGTACTAAATAATTACACGAGAACAGTGCAATTCAGTTGATTGCTGTGCTCACTGTAGTGCATCATCAAATCTTACAAAATATGGTGTACCAAAATGTATTCTGAGGTATCACACAAACAGTGTCCTAAGATTAAGAGTATACTTTTGTCATTAGATACAGTATGAGCAACTGTAAACAAATAAAGAAACAAGTCATTGAAAGTCAGTCTGAATTCTAGGTAACTGCAAAAATACAAAATGTCACTACAGCACAAGGCAGAATAATGGCACATAGTACCAGAAGAAATATACTGTGCCAACATGTGGCACAGTAATTTTTACCATCAAGTGATATCTCGTGACACACATTTAACACAACTTATGACACTCACTGAATTTACCAGCCGGTGATGTAAGACATGGTGGAGTATGGCAAACTCTCAGTCACCAGATGTGCCACCATTACGCAAGCCAGCTTTTAAATCGGGTGGGACCTGCTTCCTGAAGCAGTCGTCGAGGAAGTTAGCCATAGATCGATACAGATGACGTTTTACTCCTCCAAGAGTATGGCTCTCATCAGGATACACCTTGTAACAGAAATGCATTTGGAAGTGTTGATAGTAGAAGTTTGTAACTGTTTTTATTTATTTTCATTTAATTTATTTTCTCTTTGAGTGACACATATTACAGTCACTTAGTTTGACTAAAGTAAATAAACTGTGTATGGCATTAGCAGCTGAGAGACTCCAAAGGGCAGTTTGACCATTGAGTGAAAGTTTCAATTTACCATGCTTTCTTCCTTTGGCTTGGCTGCATATATTCTTTAATGTGGAATCTAAATCATGGACCATCCTGGCATAGTCATGTGATTAAAGCAAAGCCCATAAAAATTCCTGGCTCCATTGGGATGTGTACACAAAATTTGTGGTTCTGGCTTTAAATCCAAGTGGTGCCAGCAATTTTTACGGGCTTTGCTTTGATCATTTGTTTTTGATACCATGTTTAAACTGTACAACCAGCCACTACAGAGGCAGAATGTATGGCAAATCAAAACTGTCAGTCGGCAGCTGAACTACCCTTCAGAGTCTTCCAGCCATTAATGCACAATTTATTTACAGTAAATGATGATCCATCTAAGTAAAACAATGCCATTATTCACAAATAAAACATAAATTTATATTGCAGGATCAAATACGAAAGAACTGGATGTCTCTGAAGAGTTTTTTTATTTAGTTACTTGCATGATTGTGACTATATTTATCATTTTACATTTTTGAATGTTAACAAATTAATAAAATTGCTTTAGACTCCCAAAATACTTTGATATTACCAACTCTCTATTTTGAGAAAGAAGTGGATTCTATTAGTAAATTTGAGTGATATTTGAATCCTGTAATTGTACCAGACACTAAAACAAGATTAGTAAAATACAGGTATTTAAGGGAATCATTTAAAATACATGCTTTTTCAAATTTTGTCAGCAAAAACTAACAGTTCCCTCCTTCAGTTACGGTGATTGTATTGCATTCAACAATTCTCCTCTCCTTATGTTGCTACACCAATGATTCCAAATATTTCTTGGTAGAATCTAGAGCTATTTCTATTCACCTAAAAAACTGTGGCAAAATTCCTCATATGTGGCATTACTGTCTTTTATTACACAATATCCTGTATAATCAAATTTATTTAAACACTATAACTTTACCAGACACCAAGTCTTACAACTTTCTGCAAATACAGGAAATTGCCACCGGAGCATGCGCTTCATTGCAATTTAATTTAATTTAATTTAAAAAGACTGCAAGGATTGAAAAATTGTGAAAGTTCCTCATCTCACTTTCAAACAAAGTGCTACCATAACTGTCCAGCCAGTGAAAAACTTCAGCAAATAGACCAGCAGCTTTCAAATTGATATAAAATATAAATAAACCACTTTTTCAAAAAATTAATATCGTTAAAGTACAGATGAAAATAATTAAAAACACACCAAAGGTCAGATGGTTATTTAAATCATGTAACTGGACTGCAGAATATTTCCTGCTAAAGTGTACAGCTAACATAGACATTTATAAACACCAGTTGTAGGAAACTTTCATATCAAGAGACACACATATACATACATGAGCATACACAAAAGTAGAGGGGAGAGAGAGTATGAACTGAATGTGCAGACATTGTCATAACAGCTGAAACTGCTGGAAAGACTGACAAAAAGAACACATTATCATTTCTTGCTCTGGTGCTTGGCCACATAGAGTATGAAATATGCTGCAAATTTTATTTAGATCCTAAGCATTCAAACTGTGAAACCTCATGCAGGATCCATTTGGAGGTTTCTGCATGATACCATAATAAAGATATTGATATTTGATAAGAGATCATTGTAAATAAGTCTGTGTTACAGTACCTGTTGTCGGAAGAGGACGCCCTTATTAGCGAGTGACTTGGCGAGTGCCATGCTCTGCTGGAAGTGAACGTTGTCATCCGCTGTACCATGCACCAGGTAGAACATCTTGTCACGCAGCATCTCTGCCCGCCGGCTCACATCTGCCTCCTCATACCCCTTGTAGTTGCCTGTCTCGTTTGGTAGGCCCATGTAGCGCTCTGTGTATGCAGAGTCTGCAAGGGATGGGAGAAGAGATTAAAGAAACTGAGTGAGTTGAGCCTCATGCAAGTATGAGATTCACAAAATGTGGAAGGTGCAAAAATTAATGCTTTACGTATTTCAGGGTATATAATGGTCACTGCACCATTCTTCTCCATTCCCTTATTGTGTGTTTTCTTTTCTTTTCTTTTCTTTTTTAAACTAAGCTTACCACTATTTCAATTCCAATAAAATTTATTATGGATCTAAGCTGTTCATTTCCAAAACATTAGGATGGAATACACTGTAAATTGAGACTGCTTTCAATAAAATAGTCTTGATATATGACAAAATAAGATCAAAATAAAAAACAACTATAAAGGTTTTGTGTGATTCCAAGATGGAAAATACATTGTTTTTTGAAGACATAAAGTTTAACCATGTCGGCATAACTTTTGATAAAAAAAAAAATCCTGCATCGCAGTGGTAGGTAAGGGGAGGTTTCAAATTCCTCCATTTACTGGAACAGGTAATGATGGGATGTGACTCTGAAGTTAGGTATTTGATCAGATTATTTCTGAAGTGTGGTGGGGTAGTATGGGACCCACATTATGAATATCAAATACAGGAGTATGAAGGGGTGCAAAGAAGGGCAGTTAGATTTGTTGATAGAAAATATTGCAGTAACTGATACGATAAAGCCATACAGCCAGTAATATGAGTGTTACCAGTGACCTGTAGAAGTGTAATGGACAAAGTAATAGAATTTGCAAACTTATTAGAGAAACATGAACCACAAGTAATTATGGGTGAAGAGTCTTGGTTAAAAGAAGGAATAGACAATGAGGGTTTCTTAAAGGTTACGGAGTGTACTGTAAACACAAAGGAGCAATTGGTGGAGGGGTATTCATATTGGTTAGAAAAGATTACTACGGTTCACTGGTGTTTATAGATTATGACCATAAGTTACTTGTGGTAGATTTCTGTAGTAGTGAAGAAGAAGAAGAAGAAGAAGAAGAAGAAAAACATGGTGTTGGCTGCTTACCGTAGTGGAACAATGAATGAGGAAGATGAGTCTCTCGATGAGAATCTAAATTCATCCTCAGAGGTGAGTGTAGAATGGTCATTATTGGTGAGGATTTAAATTTATCAGGTGTCAACTGGGTCAGAAGTAATGTTAATAACACAGGGGTACAGAGATTTGTAAATACTTTAATAACAGAAGGAGCCTTTACACAAATGGTAGTGCAGAAGACAAAGGGGTGGAACATGTTGGATATCTTCCTAATAAAGCCCAATGATAACTTTGTGGGGTGTTAAGTAACTCAATGCATAAGTAATCAGGATTAAGTAAACAAAAATTGAAGGAGTAAATAGGTGCAACTATAAAAGGCATAGATTTCAAAGCTGAAGAAATATTTCATAGAAAGTTTCAGCAAATGGAAAGTTGCTACAAATAAAGTGGAGTAGGAAGAGTTCAAGGAGACGGTATAAAAGGGTGAAAAAATATTTATTCCAAACAGAAAATAAAGAGAAGTACAGAACCTACATACTATAATATGGAGGTGAGGCAGTTAAACATGTTGGTGACAAGAAGACATAATGGATTTAAGACATTCAGGCAGTAGAATACTTGAAACAACTAAACAAGAATTAATAATAGCAAAGAAAGTTGTAAAGATGGGTTTATAAATAATGTTATTAGTATAGGGGGAATACTGATGGATGCACCTAGAAATTTTTATGCCATTTTAGAAAACTGAGGGGAAGTGAAGTGTTGAGCCATTTATATATAAAAGATTTGAAAAAGGCAGAGATTTTGTGTAAGTGGTTTAGTGAGACCATTTCGGAATGGGAGGCAGTAAGGAGTGAATGAGCTTATCGACACCATTAGAAACAAGCAGATTAAAAATTTTGAAATTCAACCTGAGGATATCAAGTACAAAAGCTAAAAAAGCATAAAGGGACTGGTATAGATAATATTACTACTGATATCTCAAAGATGGCAGGACATGACATTGTACTGTACCTTATCATGAAACATTTAAATTGAGTATGGATACTTGCTGCTTACCTGACGACTGGAGAAATGTAACAGTAGTACCAATCTACAAAATGGGGGGAGGGGGGGGGTGCCAAAAGAGTTGAAAATTGCAGTTTGACATCAGCGATAGGTAAATTAATGGAGAGATTGATATGCAACCACATCAGAAAAGTCTGTGAAGAACGTAATATAAATAACAAAGGATAGGGAAAATGAGTCATCACTCACCAGTGTTGAAGGCTGCAATGAGTGAAAAACATATGAGATAATCAAAAACATATACAATATTTTGGTTTTAAACCTTATTAATGTGCTAGGAACCGAGTCATACAGTTTGGGATGTTTGCACATACCAAAGTTTATCAGATGACTGGCTGGGCAGTGCAAAACAGGGTGGGGGAGGAGGTGATGGGGGTGAATGTAAAACAAGTAATTTTCAAATCAACAACATGGAAAAACTGTTGGGGTGGATGAAAAAGTGATTTGCTGGTTAGAACAATTCACAAATGGTAGGAAGAAAAAAGTTAGGATAGGAAATGCAGTATCAATAGAAGTGGAAGTGAAAATGGGAGTGTCACAGGGTAGTGTATTGGGACCATTGCTATTAATTATTCTAATGAATGATTGTGTTGATGGTTTAGTATCAGAAGTTAGGTTGTTTGCAGATGACATAATGCTGTGTAACTGGATCAAAAAGGTAGAATATAAAAATCTGCAGCGTGATATAAAAAATGCAGTACTGATTGATATTAGGGATTCATTAAACCAGTGGCCAAAATAGGAGGGGAAAATAGATATGATTACAAAAAGGCACAGACTTTAGAACTGAAAAGATATTTCAGGGTAATGTACAGCAAATGGAAGGATGTCACAAGTACAGTGGAGGGGAAGTGGGAAGAGTTTAAAGAGATTATAAAAAAGGGTGAGTACAGAACTTGCATACTACATTAGGAAGGGAAGAAGGTTAATATGGTGTCAATATGGTGTGAAGTAAGGTTACACTCTGTCATCCACAATGTTAAGTCCTCTGCAGAGGAAACAATTAAGAAACTGATATGAAGTCTTCACGGGTGTACACCTGTGAAGACTTCATTTCAAGCATACATCGGGAAAGTCTCCGTTCTTACAATTGAGAAACTGATTCTAAAAAAATGAGTTTTTGCATAAATGTCCATGGAACAACAATTTGCATGCCGATTTGTTGATGAAATTATTCTTTTTGCAAGTAAGAATGGGAATATGGTGATTCTGAAAGGCATGGACACAAAGTTGGGAGAGGAATTTCAACTAAATGTTGAAGGACAAAGGATATAAAATGCCTCAAGAAGGTAAGATGGGCTGAGTATCTAAATGGGAACAGAACTCTAACTTCAAAATAAATATCACTAATACAATGCGCTGTCAATTATTATGTTTAAGAAACATCCTAGGAGTGTAAAACAGTGTGTAGAAAAAATAACAACTTTGCGTGGTCTTAATGAGTTTCTTATAAATTGCCAAATCCACCTCTATCATAGCTGCCTAACCTGGTAAATATACTTAGAGAAGGGGACTGATCTACAGTTTAAATTCGAATTCGAACCACAGCGCTTCCTACCATATTTCACAACGGTGAATGTTAGTGTTAAAATTCCAGTCGAGACCGGAATTTGATACAGAGACATTACCAACTGATCCACAAGATCCACCAGATTGCTAGTTTGTAGATAATAAAGATATATTTAAAGAAAAAAAAAAGAAAGATTATCTATTTAGCTACTTCTTCTAATTCATTTAAGAACTGGTAGAGCTACAAATGAAGTAACTGTTTGTGATATATCCTTCACAAAATGATATTATAAATTGTAGTGTTTAGATTTGTATGTTGACAAGGCAGAGTGTATGTTGTATTCACAGATGGTAAAGAGGGAAGAATCCGAAATATATGGAGACGACGCAAGAGACCTTAATGATCGGTTCTTATGTAACACGACGCGACAAATCGAAAATAAAGAATAAAATTTTTAGATATCTTGCTTAGTTTTCGGGATATACTGGGATTGGGCCTGGACCCAAAATTAATTCTGCGAAAGCCACAATGAATTACATGGTGGACATGCAGAATGGATATTTCAGTTTTTTTTACTACCACTTGAGGTTAGGTTGGAAATGCGGCCTAGACCAGAATAAAAATAGTTATCTTGTTACCATACATCGTAACCTTAATTGGGAATAGCTGGAAGTAGTTTCCATCGCGATACACGTTTGTCACTAACTTGGTTCTCATGAAATTACTAACAATAATAGATAAATTCTTTGTCCCTTATGGAACAACAAAATCATTCTGGTACAGACTGCATTTAGACCTAACCACAGTCCCCATTAAATTGCCGCTACAGAATCAAACTATGTAGACACACCCACACACGAGTATTTGAATCGCAAACGGTATTTGCGGTAACAACATCGTTTGCTTCATCAAGGTTCCTAAATTGCATAGCATAATTTAACACATTTAATTTCATCATACACTGTCAGTATAAACTGCAATGTGACGAAAGAAAGTGCAATACTAAATTTACTGAATCGCGATGTAAAACACACCCCTTTAAATCTCATTTCAATACTCTTTAAAAGTAATGCTAGTCTATTATGTGCAAAATAGCAAGGTATGCTGATTTTCTACACAACACCAACAAAAATTTAAGAACAAAGTCATCCCATTGAGAGCTATGACTAAATATTTATAGACAGGCACCGAAGTTTGCAATTCCTACTGACCACTTCAAGAACAATTATTAGAATGAAACTTACTTATGAAATGATATTCTAGGTTCTTTCGTCTCTTGCCTATTTGTGCAACCGTATGCAACACAAGATGGTATTATAAAACACTTATACACATTTCAAAATTAAATAATCACAGCATTTAACACAATGTGAACTTCGCATTTGTTTGGGATCGCAATATAGCCGCTGCCGCCACTGCGCATGCGCGAGAGTTTAGAGCCGGCTCCACAGATTTAACGTCACTTCTCCTCCATATATTTCCTTCCTCCATGGAAGAATTGACGATACTTATAATTATAGTCGGAGGGCTAACATTAAAAGTGATCTATGACAGAACGTTTCCCATGCTAGCATGAAGCAACTAGAAGAGATGTAAAAAAGGTGAAAGCGGACAGCTAAATTAAAACTGTCTGAGACACGGTCAATGATATGAGCGATCAGTAGTTTCATACAAATGCGATGATATGGAAAATTATACAAATTCTGCGAAATGCAAAATTTCCGGGTCCACTAGTAAAATGTTAAATAAATGAAGTGTGAGCGAAGGAGTGTTACCGTAGAGCTTCCAGGTGGTGACGGGCGCTACGGATATGCCGCAGTGGAAGACGTCCTGGTCCCTGGCGAGCGCCATGGCAGCCACGAAGCCGCCGTAGCTCCACCCCCACACCGCCACGCGGCGCTTGTCCACGAAGTGCAGCGAGTCGCGCAGGTACCTGCAGACACACCGCACACAATAAGCTTCATGGTTTGTCAGTACACTGTCTGATCAAAAGTAAAAACTAATTAAAAATAAATTAGGAATCCCAAAACCCTATGCTACAGCGCATGATATTGGTTTTATTACTCGTACAGGCAGGGCCGCATTTAATCATAGGCTACTTAGACTGTAGCCTAGGGGCCCACAAAGGTCGTCCATAAATTGTTACGCCAGTGCCGATTGCCGACAGGCACTACATGTATAGCGGCCCACAAAGCCTAAATGTCTGTGAAGGAATGAAGAGGTGAAATCAGAGAATATAGTGATGTTTGACGGTTGGGTTTGGAGCGAATTCAACTTTCTCATACCAAGCGAGCTTGGTGAATAAACGGTTAACGCTCTGGCCTCGCATTCGGGAGGACGCCGGGCATCCAGATTTGGGTTTTCCTTGGTTTCCCCAAATCACTCCAGGCGAATGCCGGAATGCTTCCTTCAAAAGGCAATGGCCGAATACCTTGTCGATCCTTGTCCCCAGTCCCACCCAAGAGAGCGCCATTCACTGCCATTATTTTCTTGGCAGTCTACTATGGAGTTCTTGTCTTTCGACATTTTCTCCTTATTCAATCGATGGTACATTACGTCACTTTAGGTGTGTCATTTTGGTTGGCGGCCAGTCCCATCCCGCCGCCCCTAATGACCTATATGTCGATTCGACAAGGCGAAAAGTCATTAGAACAAAAAAAAAAAAAAACTTTCTCACTCATCCCTAGGTTCAAGTTAGGACTTTGGCGAGGCCATGCATTGTCATGCTGATACCAAAAACCATCGACCCCAAACTGGTCCTCTACTTCACGCAGTAGGCCCTACAAAATGGTTTAAAATGTGTTAATATCCTTCCTAAATTTCACTCACTTTTTCTTCTATTCTTTCCTTGGCCGAAGTCCGGGTCTTCATATTCGTATTTGCTACATTATGTTAGTCGCTAAAATTTCTGGTATCTAGCTTGCTGGTCGTTCCGTTGTGGACTGTGTCTCGATTGTTATTCAAAATTAGTTAGGTCACCACGATTTTCATGAAACAATATCCACAGTCCACATAACCTTTTTGCAAATATGCGACCACATGGAAATCTCTCTGCAGTGTGATCAATGACGGAACGTTGTTGTATGATTAATCAGCGGCTGCTCATTAAAGAACAAAAGCGGCCAAAACATTGAATGCGGCGTAATAATGCTCCACTCTTGCTGTGATAGAGTTTCAATTATATTACTGAAAAATTTGAACAATAGGCAAACGAATGAATAGTGGGGAAAACTTGTATTATGTCACGAGAGGTAGCGGATATAATAACCATTCAAATAACATATCGGATCAGCATTTATTTGATATGGAAATCAATAATTTGTTTTGACTAAAATGCTTTATTAAGGTTGTGGGAGGACATATGTCAGTTTGTTTCACAGAATCCTTTAATGCAGTGTGGAAGTGTTTTGTAACACAAAGCTGTTCCTGAGTCGCCGCTAGTAAGTGAAGCTGTTATAATGGTTGTCTTACTGAAAGACAATTCCATGCAATGCTGACGGCCGAGTAACAGTTTTGATGTGTGAATGAAGACTTTTCCGCCGTGTCGCTGCAATATAATCTTCACGGGTTCGTGTTCGCATTGTGTAGGTGAAAGACGAGCTTTCGGTGACGGACTCTGCCACTATCTTCAGACCTGGTGCTCACGCTGTGACGACCAGAGCTGCAGATGGTGGCAGAGTTCGTCGCCGGAAGCTCGTCTTTCACCTAAAAATCCGACAGCGAACCCGCGAAGATTATATTCCAACGTTTTTGATGTTTATAGGGTAGTTTTGGTATTCCATGCAGCAGTTTCCTTGTAAAACGAGAATAATAATGCGAATGATAGAAGTTCAGTATCAACGTAAGGTTTTGCAGTAGAATTTACGCTAATCGTTTAGCATGTTACTTATATTCACGTATAGCGAACCGTACGTTACTATGAATCTATTGTTTATTGGAAATAAGACTTGTTTTGTTTGTGCTGTTATTTACTCCGTATGAGGTGTAATTAATTGAATCAGCGGAACTTGAGTATTCTAAAAATAGATCAGCCATCCGCAACTGCAGGTGACGATGATGGAAGATTATTAAATGCTGTACTTGAGCTAGTTTACAGTTGGTATTTTAAGATTTTTATGAACAATGAACTATATCAAACCAAACTAGTCTTTTTTTTTTATCAACCTAAGGTATTGAAGCAAACAGTCAGACAGCAAGTGTTTGTTAAAAATTGGTGTGTTTGCATAAAAAGAAAGGTTTTCATGTGTTTAGGGAGAAAGATTTGTGGATCAATGCTCGTGTTTGTTACTTACTCAGTGACCTCGATTTGATCGGCGACTTCGACAGAGCCGAGTCTCATGTAGACCTCGTGCAGCAGTTGGTAGCCCTGCCCGCCTGAGCCCCGGCCGTCGATCTGCGCCACGATGAAGTCCCGGTTGCCCGCTAGGAAGGTGCTCCAGTCGAGCTTCCAGCGCTCCGTCACCAGCTGGGTGCCCGGTCCACCGTACCTGCAGTCCACACACAGGACAAAGGATAACAGCTACCTAAGAGAGGGAACATCGCTAAAGTAATTTTATATAACCAGTCAGAACCACCGCAATGGTACGTTGAACCCTAGTCTAAATCTCCCCTACAGCTTATGGATGTCAGTTTTCTGTAATTATCTAAACACCAGTTTAAACGTCCGTCAAAAATTACGGATATCAAAAATGGTGGTAGTATGTATTTGTTATGAAAAAGTTTCTGAAAAAAAAACCGACTAACGATTAATTAGTGTCTTTTATGTTGTTAATTTTTCGTGTCAAAGTAAGCTTTCTCTGATTAGATTCCCCGTTATTTAACGAAGATGGTTTTCTCAGTCAGAAGATAGTAAGCAATTTATTTGAAATTTCTGTACTCTTAGATAAAAGTATGTCCATAGCACCAGAAGGAGTGCTGTGGTGGCGGGCAATGTAACTAACATTCGGAGAGAAGCAGGGTCTTTGGTTATCCAAGCAGCGCTGTGGCGGCGACCGATGTAACTAACATCGACTAGTCGATTCTTGACGAGTTGTTGAGGTAACGACTAGGTGCCAGGCATTACGACTTTTATACATATGTTGGGCTGGCTCCCTTTTTGGATTTAGCTAACACAATTTTTGTAAATAGAATATGATGGCCAGATGATGGTAAAATAATTTATTCTGTGTTCTTGCATACTTTTTTTGTATAACTCTTAAATTATGAAAGGCTAATATTACTACAGGTTATATTTTGAGTATTGCCATCGCCGTTGCATGAGTCATGTGTGGCTCGTGTGGGAAACCAGCAGGGCCGTACACCCTACCGAACAGGCAGCGTGCGCACGTTTGCAGTTGCAGCAATGCGTTTGGTGTCAGGGGGATGAGCGATTTTATATATATGCAAAACGGAACCTAATTTTCCTCCTTACTCTATTGGAGGATTTTGAAGCATCCAAAATACTTATTTAATTCGCAGAAGCCTTCGACAGCAAGGACGATATCAGTTGAGAGGTGAAGGGTGCTACTCACACTTGGACGACTAGCGGGTAACTGGTGATCTCCTCCTCTCTGAGACCAGGTGGCAGGTGCAGTCGGACCTGGGCGTGGTAGCCACCGGAAATCTGCACCGGGAACGTCTTCACCTGCGGCAGCGCCATCTTGGCCGCCTTCTCGATGAGCCGCGTGTTGTTCTGCATGTGCATAAGCAGGCGCGGCCCGGGAGCGCCTCTGGTGGCGAACAGGCGCACTGTGGGCACTCCGGGACCCAGGCACTCCAGGGCGAAGAAGGCGGCTCCAGGACTGAACACGGCGCTGTGGTAGAGGCACGGCCGAAGCAGCACCGCCATGCTGTCCTGCCCTCGCATCTGGCCTGCACAGCCCAACACATCCGTCTTGAGTAATGGATCAGAGATTATTTATTTATTTATTTATTTGGCTTGTGGCAATAACAAAACTGTTATAGAGTACAAACAATGTGTCATTCTAACACAATCAACAATGCACCGAAATAAAACTTTAAAGTTGTAAATCTAGAATTTCTAATCAATCCATAGCATCGCTCAATGCTTTAACGAAGTCTACCATTGAACCTGGGTACACCCTCTTACTATATTCAGTGACAATATGGCGGATCGTATGTTGTGGTGCACCACAGTCACAGTGTTCTCATACCTCCCTTATACAACAATGTGCCACACCGCTCATGGTTGGTTTGTATCCTGTTAAGAACAGGCCATGTTTCACGTGGCAGGTCAAATCCTGCTGGTGGATATTGAGCACTACATAGTGACTGCCACTCCTTGGGAGCTACATTCTTCCATTCCTGCGGCCATTCTGCTGTAGCATAAATCCCCCTGATCAATCAGCTCTTTTGCTTTTAGTACAGCTAAAGAAAGTGATTTCAGAAAATCTATACCTCATGGGTGGGAAGATTAATGTTCACTGATATTTTTGTTAACTCACGGTACAGATTATTAAATATTCTTAGCCTTGACTGTTCTAAATGGATCAACACAAACAACGAGAAAAGAGGAATAGATTTTGTGTGCCACTGATAATGCGCATTGTCTGGTACAGGATGGCGTCAATCTTCGTCACAGAGAAGAACAGTACACTGCGGTTGAGAAGACCAGACCCATTGCTGATGATCGAAGTGTAGATGTATTATCTGCCAAGTTTCATCCAGCTGGTTTCTGTATGATGCTGTTCCTTGTTCTTAGTTTAGCAGCGGTATTAATCAAGTGTGTACTGAAGGACAACGTCTGGTAGAGTAACTCCAAGATACTTGGAGCTAGGGTTGTGTGACAGTAGCATGCCATTGAGTGAGACGTCCAGGGTGACATTGACCTGTCTGTTGTTGAGGTGAAAGAAACAGGTTTTTGTTTTGTATATGCTTGGAATTAAACACCATTTTTGAAAGTACCCACACAAAATATTAAGATCAGGTTGCGTGGGTATAGATGGTAAATACATATCCAGATTTGTTTATTTACTGTGGACAACTCCAGATAATCTAATAACAAAATCGGCGGATCATTTACATGAATTTCCAACTCGAAAGCCAATATATCATAGAATTTGTTATTTCCCGTAGGGTTTGAAATAATTCGCTGGGAGAGAGGTGGGCGGCAACTTTCAGTTGGTTTCGGCATGTTTGGGTTCAAAGGATAACCCTCATCAAAATCTTTAAATTTCGTATTTGAAACATTAGCATTGTAGTGTATAGTTAAGATAGCTTCGAGACTTTCGCGTGTCTGCGTGAGAGACATGTAGTGCCTATCCAAGTCTCGAGGTATTCTCTTGTTGGCGAGATCTCTCTTCCAGAACCAACCAAAAGGAATTAGCGAAGGACTTTACACACGCCAAATTTTTGTTCTTCGATTAGATGACCAGTGTCCTCTAATGGTGAGCCGTGAGAGTAGACAAATATTGAAAATCAAGCGTGGAGTTTGAAGACAAATCCGGCTGACTAGAATTCAGTTGGATTTCCTGTAAAAGTATTACCGGAAATGACACCGGGGCACACTTGGAGTTAGTTTCACTCATTTGCTCTGAGTTTAGCTCTTAATCTCTCGAGAATTCTTGTAGATATAAAGTGTTGTGAATGTTGAATATAATTGTGTTGACTTGGAAATAAATAAATTCAGTTTGTGGTGTTCAAAGAAATTATACGAGCGGTGAGGTATTCATGCTGATGAATTTGCCTTCGCTAACAAGAAATCTGCAAACGTGAAATAGCGGAAGTTCATACATTCTGTAACTACGTGGATAGTGCTGTTTGGTGCTCCATTCTTGAAAGTAGGGCGATCATCGATACATATCGTCGTCAGTCAACGTCAGTGAACTGCACGAAACAAGACACCTTTACCAGTAAATTGTTGTGCTCATCAATATACATTTCCCAAATGTTATCACCTAACTTTTTTCCCAGCGATACTCTGAGATGGGTTTCACTTTCATAGAAACATTTCAGTCATAATTATCACTCAACACAGTTCAATTTATGCTAAATCTAAACAATTGTATTTACTTGAATAAAACAAGTTATTTGTGTTTTTTAAATGGAATAAATGGAATTCATTCGATTATTTCCTTGCAATTCGCAATTAAAATTTAACGATCATTGAACTATTTTGTTCACTTGCAATTTACAGATCATATTGTTAGCCGTTTGCCATTCGGCCTCAGATACGAAGTACCTTTGCCAGAGCCAACTATACGGAAAATGTGAGAACACAGTATATCGATCAGTTACGGCATTTTGGGCAGTAAATGAAAATAAAGTCAACAGAGTGATGTCCCATTTCGATACGGCTGGAAGTTTTTTCATCATAGTCAACAGAGTGTCGGTCAGTTACCTCCGAAGAGAGAAGATGGAATGTTGGAATCTTATATGGTTGGACTCTGCGTCCACAAGTAATACGGCGATGCCCTTGAAACCTCACGTGAAATAGTTAACCTATTCGGGAACGCAGGAAGATAGTCGCGGGGACGGCCGAGCTAAGATTACCTCCGACGGAGGGACAACTGTTTTCTTTAACTTCGATCATGAGCTCTGTCTGGTGGCTCACCCTTCTTCTTCTTCCTGGTGGTGGGCGCAGGCGCCTGCGTGGTACCGTCGCCGCCTGCTTCCTCCCAACCGGCGGCGGCGTCGACTTCAGCGTCGTCGTCGTCCGACGATGCGTCGTGCACTTGCCGCCCACTCGCCATTGAGGCGTAGAAGTAGGCGAAGGGGTGGTCTGCCGGAGCCTCTGGCTGGCAGGTGAGACACGAGGGCGGTGCCATGGGCTCACCGACCGCGGGCACCGCCGACGAGACGCGGTACAGGTGCATCTGGCCGGGGCGGTTCTCGGGCACGCCCAGGTAGTACCTGTAACAACACACCCGCTCCTCTTGCACTAACTACACTGGAGGAAATGGAAGATTTACATGCGGACGGAGTAATGACAAAAACAATAAATGTGGCTCCAAGTATCACCATATGAAGAACATGGAATGATTAAAAATTGAAAGTAGTACTTGTAATAGCAACTGTCTGGTATGTTGGTTGCTGTCAAAACTTCGCTGCTCCTGTTCAAATTCCGGTGTGCGCAAGAATTTTTAGGAATTGTGTTTGATCATATGATCTACACCAGGTCGTTTCATGGTTCGGATTCTACGTTAAACTGTAGGTGCCAGAGTAAAGGAACTGGCCGTCCTTCCGCTGACAAAGTCCTCCTTCGGGAGGATCCAACCAAACTTCGGGTTGTGGATTAAGTTAGTTAGTTTCTAGTAGTAGTATGCAAACGAAGAAGTTATCTGATATGCAAAATTGGAATTTTGTTTAGCTTATAAGAGGTGAACAATGTGGTGTGACATGACACTTTTTTCTTCACATGTTGTCGTTGAACAGTATGCCAAGGCAAAGAGTGACGATCCGCTACACCCGAATGTCTGACTTAGAAAGAGGTCGGGTAGTTGACATGTTTGAAATACGTGCATCATATCGTGAAATATCCCGAAGGACTGTACATAGTAGACTCAGGAAGGCTGTAATACTCGTGGCACCGGTACAAACAGGACAAAAGCACGTCAAGACCACCAAATTGTGGACATGGCTATTGCTGACATACGGATGATTGCACCTCAGATTTGAGCAGTGATTACCGAGAGAGTCCCTCCACAGATAGCTTGAAGCTGGGTTACACTTTCCGACACCTATACAATGTATTCCATTAAACTGATTTCATTTTCAGCATGGTCTTACCTGGTGTAGTTAAAAACGCAAATGAGTTGGTGAATGGCTTACGTTTGTGTTCTCGGTTTTGTCTATGGCAAAGTGATAAACGACAACATGCAGAACGTCACAAGGGTCCAGCTACTGGTGTAATGATTTGCGGGCAGTCAGTTACGACTGCAGGACTCAGATGGTTGTTGAAGCCATACTGACAGCCCGCCAGTATGTGGAGAAGGTGGTACACTCTGTTGTGATATCATTATTGTCCACCATCCAAAACGGTATCTTCCAATAGGATCATCATACTGCGACCATCAGAACACAAGCCTTACAAGGCGTTGCGACCATGAATTGACCAACATTTACTCCAGGTTAATCCCCAATAGACCATGTTTGAGATGCCATGGGAAGACACGTTAGACCACATGATCCCCCAGCAGAAACTGTACAACAACTGACTGCACAAATGATGCAGACATTGAGAGACATACCCAAAAAAGACATCCGAACACTTATTGATTCGAGGCGGGCAAGGATCCACGAGTGTATAGGTGCTAATTTTATTATTTTATTATCATTATTAATTTAATTGCGATGGAGTTAATGCTCCGGTGGCAAGTCCCCCTTCCAATTACCCATATATATATATATATATAATTTTCTTTTATAACTGAAATGTTAAAGTTCTCACCCATTTACATTTTCCGATTTATAAGTTTTAATTTTGAATTCCTTAGACGTTTATGTCAAATTATGTATCACCTCAATTGGCAATTTGTTCCAATCCTTGAGGCCCTTACCAGCGAAAGAAAATTTTCCCACTTTCCCTTATGCATGAAATAGAGCGCAAGCTTGTGGTCATGGTCGCCGTTCCCCTTTAATGCACTTTTCCACTATTCCTAATTCTTTGACCAATATCCTTCCAAGCCCCAACACCAGCATGTGCTTTGTACATTTGCAGCACTCTCTTCACCCTCCTCCTTTCCTTCAATGAGTCCCAATCCAGATGTTCATCATATCACTTACTGACTGGATTCTACGATAATTTCCACAAACAAATTTGGCTGCTCTACTTTGCACACCTTCCAAATCTTGTATTTGATAACCAAAATGTTTCAATGTAACACAAATGTTATAAAAGTTCTGTCAAGGAACGGTATTAATTAAATTCACTAGTATTTCGACCGGAACATTGAGTTATTCATTTCCAGACTATATAAAAATACCTCTGAATTTTTGTATCGTATCTAACAGCTTGTGTGTGTTGAAAGAGGAGAATTTGGGCCGTTCTCGTTTTATTGCCACGCCGTAATCCACTAACGGAGTGGTTAGCTAACACTGGGCTGACCATTTCCAAGGATAATTGGTAGCTTACATTTGGGCGAACCTGTCGGGATATCTCACATTTGGCTACCAATGACAAAAGCTTTAAATCGCAATTGAGAGTAGCCTATTCCAGACCTTTTGTTTCAGGAGGAGCAGGTGTCAGTATCTTGAAACTTGGACGGAACTGAAACCACAGTGATGTCTTGTTCTTGCCTTTCAAATGTAGCCCGCTGGAATGATTAAGATGATGATGAAAGTACTAATAACTTTACAAAAACACATGCTTATTAACTAGGCTGTAAGCTCACACGTATCTCTCGATGTGGTCCCAGGCCAGCAGCCGCGACACGTCGAAGCGGCCGTGTGTGAGGGGCAGCGTGCGTCTCTTGGGCACGTTGACGAGCACCACGTGTCGGTAGTGACCCGCGGGGCCGTCCATCACCGGCGCCACTGCCACGTAGCTCAAGCCATCCGGGGAGAACAGCGGCGGGTCCTGGGTGTCCACCCAGCCGCGGCCCTCTCCACTCACCCGGTGGGTCTGCAACAACAAGGGTAGCACAGTGGAAGACTCCCCTCTCCGTTCTTCCGGTGGGCAAGCATCAAGACATACACGCAGCGGGTAGGGTGCCAAGTACGTCGACAATTGCAGTTCTTGGCGCACACCCAACGGATCTGCAGTGACAAATAGATAGGTGAACAGTTGAGTGTTGATTACTGCTAGGTCCCCACCACTTACTGGGTGGATGTGAGGCGTGAAATATGAGGTAAGCAATGAGAGGTCACAGAATATTTACAACTCACGAGGAAGGCCTCCTGCTGATAAGAGTGGAGTGAACACCCTAATGTCCTGATTGTCCTAGCAGCTACTGGTTCGGTGCTTCTGCAACAGCGAACAGTCGAAGGAAGAGATCATATAGGTTACTGCTACTCAAAAAGAAAAACTTTATGATTATTAAGTTTAATTGTGACTGTCAGACGTAGCGGTATCATAACGTTTGGAAACGCCGCTTGTCATAGAAATCGCTGTAAGAACTTCCGAGGCCACTGTAAATCAGCTTGCTAGAGTGGACTTTAGTGTAAAAGTATATAATGTACACCATTTGTAACCAAAACGACAAATGGAAATTGATTGTCTCCATACTGGAGCACAGGAATAATGATTAATAAAACGTCATGCCATTCTTCTCAAGGCGGTTATCGACGATCTGGTTAACGTTACGCAGCTTTGGATGAACATTGTTAGTAAGAGGAGACCTACTTGGTTTTAATAGAGAGATTAACTTGCGTTTGCTTTACGTAGTTCTTTCAACTATCAATAATTTGCGCGTGTATGAGTAAGGATTCGAAGATGTTAGCTTAACCAGCGCCAGTGTTATGTTATCGTTTCTGATCATAAGATCTTTGAGTTTTTGTGTAACAAGTAATTAGTGTAACCAAACGGTTAACGGTTTTCACGCCAGAGTAACAAAGTTTTAGTTGTACCGCTTTTTTTAATTTAATTTCCACGTTTTAGACATTGGTCATGTCAGAACATTTATAACTTCCTTCTTTATTTCCGATTGGAGGACGGTGAGATGGTCTGGGCCAATCGGTCTTGTTACCAAATGACTGACACGACAAATATTGGCGACTCATCAGTGTTCCTCCAGTCTGCATGCTTCTAGTGAGGTAAATAGCTGCAGTTATCGATTACTAAGGTTTGTAACAGCAAGGTGGTAGGTGGAAACCAAGGATTATCGTTTATGCTCTATGAGACCATCCCCATGCCTCATGGCAACAAGTTGGACCAAACGGGAGGGAGTTGAACAATGGAGAGTCCCGAGAACCCACATATTGTTAGCATTAATCATTGCTCTCCAGTTGTCGATGTGATTTAGTATTTGACGAGAATACATCTTCACCGGTCGGTTCTGGGCAATATATTAGTGATACAAGAATTGTACAATTTGAAACGAGAATTATTAAAAAACTATGGACTGGAGGATCGAATGGCAAACTGCATTCGGCAGAGAAAGGATAAAAGGAACAAGTATAAACATTTCTCCTGCCCGGAGCACAACGCAGGGAAGGGACGCGATTGATCGGGTAACTAAACGGCGAATAAGTGCACGAGGAATGTCCTGTGAGAGCATCACGTCACGTGAACTGAACCAAAATAATATTCTTGTCTATGAAATACACTACTGCGGACAATTTAAGACCATTTCAACATTGATAAAAGTAAATTTTGAAAAAGTATGGTATTATCTTTTAAAGTGAAAATATTACTATACAAAGTAAGAAAGTGAATGCAGGACCAGCGGAAAGCAGGTAGAATTGAAGCAAACCTCCTTAGTAAATTGGAGGGGTGTTTTTTTATTGACTGAGCAAGTATACCGACTGTTAGAAAACCATGAGGCTCCATCAAGTTAGCCCAGACGTCAGTGTGGAACCTACACGCAAGTTTCAAGACTGATTTTTTTTTCCTGAGAAGGGCAGGGCGTGCAGATCGGTTACACCGACTAGGAGAAGTAGTAAATGGTGTCAGCTAACCGACCACGTGAGTGGCAGTTGCCTCCGAGACGTCGGAGTGAGCAGGTCGCTAGTATGCATGTCAATGATCCTCGTCGAAAACTCAGAGAGTCGAAAATGAAGCGTCATGTGGAGCGGCGTTGTCTGTGCGAAACTGAACCAAACCGCTACAGACATTTTTGGCATGATTCAAGAGGCGTATAAAGAAGAAGCCATGTCACTTGAAATGGTTTTCGTGTGGCACAGCAGGTTAAAAAACGGCCGCGAGAACGTTGAAGACTATGACCGCACTGGGAGACCTTCAAGCCGAACCCATGAAAATTTAGTGAAATTGCGTAAACTTTAAACACTGATCGTCGCCTTAGTGTTAGATTACTTGCCAATGAACTGGGATTGGATCAGAAAACGGTATTCAAGTTAGTGACAGAACATTCCTTCACCATAACAATGCGATATTTCACACACCGCTGGCCGCCGGCGAAGTTTTGCCCAAGTTCAATGTGGCAACACTGCCGCAGCCACCCTACAGCCCCGACCTTGCTCTCCAGAATCAAAACAGACCCGAAAGGGAAGCGATTCGACACGATTCTAGCGGCTCATGCAGCTTCGACGAGGTTCCTTGACAGCATTCCGAGCGAAGAGTTCCAGGTAGCCTGTAAAAAATGAATAAAACGCTGGCAGCGGTGCGTTGATGCCCAAGTGTCATATTTCGAAGACTTTTAGTTCATTGTACAAAAAAGTTTAATACTTGTTTGTTCTGAGGTTAGTCTTGAAACTTTGTGAAGGCACCCTATCTATACGTGGAAGAGTGGATATTGCTTGTTTTTCGCGTGACTTGAGGTAAAGTAATATCATTTCTCATGGAATATTCTACAGCGAACAATTTGAGACCGTTTAAAGATCGAAACTTGTGATATGTCGAAGTGAGCCGAACCAAATGAATGCAGGTAGAATTGAACCAAAACATCTGTCAATGCGGAAAGGTGCCTGCTCTACCAATTAATTGCACAAGAAACCCGAATGAGGGAAAAATATGCGGGGCTAGGTGTCGATGAGGGAGATCGAGATTGTGGCGCATCGACTTCGGCGGGACCCAGTGGTGCGGGAGAGGGAGCTATTTCTGCAAACCTCCTCTGAAATGCATATTGTAGCAATTAAGTACAGAACAGTAGTTTCTCTTGTGAGCCTGAACAAAATGTTTAGCAGAGAAGTATCTAATACTATTTACTCTTGTTTCGGTAAATAAAATGTTAAATAATAACCAAATTTTTTGTTTCACTGCCTATTTGGATAAACAAAGACGTATTCATGTTAACACCTGTGATAGTAGATACCTACCCTAGACTTTTTTTTTTGTAAATTAATTGTGATCTGTTTGTAATCTGAAACTGGTGCCCGAATTTGGTATTTCAGAAATTCAACCTCCATATTATTTCAGTAACTCTGGTGCGCATTGGCGAGTCAGATTTTCAATTGTTTGAGCCGAAGCAGAAACAGCGACAGCAGACATGTTTATACCTCCTGGCAGATCCAGAGCGGGTTCTTGCAGACGGTGACGATGGACAGATTCTGCGGTCGGTTCATCCACACCACAGACACCTCCGTCACGCTGACCCACGTCACGGCCGTGAAGTACAGCTCCCTGTACACAGCACAGACGCCACATTCAACACAGGGCTTAAACCACAACACATCTGCTCAAAACAAAACAGAGTTTCGACACAGGTGCTGGTGTTGCTACCGTACTGAGACTTTTAGAGAGAGAATATTTGAAGTGAAACTTCTATGAGTGCGACAGGGGATTATACGAGAAGTGCGCATGCGCCGCAACGTTCTCAGCATGCGCACTTTACGATCCGCGCATGCGCATTTTACGATACTTTGATGGTAGCAGTTGCGGTAATGCCCAATGACACTTAATCTCATGTTAATTAGTGAGTATTCGCTACGTCATTTTGAGTTAGTTCGCGTTATGCGTTACATTTTCTGTACACGTATATACAAGTACTATAGTGAATGTGTGTTTGAGAATACCTAAACTGTACCTAAAATGTTAAATTGCTTTAATATTCACTGAAAATCAAATGACGAAGTCAGACGGTATATTTATATGTCTGGGGAAGTTTTCATCATTACACACTTGATACACACTCTTTGTTTATCTATATCTGTTTCATTTATTAACGAGAATAATTTGGACAAAGTTCCTATTTACTGTACCAGTGCAATAAAAACAGTATTGTTCCTCAACTCTAGTGCGGAAAAAAATATACAGAAAAAATACACAGAAGTTTCACACTGATACACGCCACACACCAGTATTGTTTTTGTTTTGTTTTGTTTTGAGGTTCTCATTTAGGATTTAATTTATAAAGAGAAAAACACGTTGTCCGTTGAAAGAAAAGTAGAAGAGTTGGTTAGTGAGTTCTTGAAAAATATTAAGAAAACAACTTGTGAAAATGACACACTATGTGGTGCACACAACGAACGGGACGGAAAATCATCCCTGCCTGATCTCTCAAGCAAGTCAGGGCGATAGATTGAAAGGTAAAGTAGCTGATCTACTGGCATTAGAGAATTTCACAAAACGACACGAGACTGAAACAGTTTCTGGAATTTAAGATGTTTATTTACTTGCGAAGGTTACTGTATATAACTTCTAGCAAAAGAACTGCTCGGAAATAAACAACACAAAAGAAAACATAAAAAATTAACATATAATTAGGGCAGAAAGTTATTAATCTAGTGAGTTGGTCCTAAAATACAACAACAACAAAGATCAGTCACATACGCAGGAGCATCGGTTATTAAAGACTAAACATTTAGGGAAGTTACAATCAATTATAAACTGATTTAAAACTGAGAAATACAAATAAGGTTTGATTTCAGATTATGTTCGATCCATGATTTCAAAATGTATAAACAATACCAGTAGATATTCATTTATGAATAATAGTTGCAACAGAAAATGGCAGACGTCAGAGGAACCGAGAGATAGTGACATTGCTCAAGCACCTTCAACTTTTTAAAAAAAAAAACTTTGTAAAGAACTAAAAACAAATTTTGTAATAATTATAATAAAAAAAACGAAAATATATTGATGCGAATGATGTTCTGCTGGAGGATGATGTGTGTCTAGCTTTATACTCACTGATATCTAAAAAAATAAAGTGAAAACTATTTAAGTCGATATTTAAATAAACCAATAATTTTTAATGACCACTGAAATATAACAATACCGGTAAATAATCTGAATTAAACGACATAATAGAGAAAAACCAATCAAATGTTGTAAAAAAAAGGAAATAGTTGTAGCTCATATGCATTTGTTTCACTGATACTCTGTTTTTGCAAGCTCAGGTAGGGTTAAAAATGGTGCTATATCAATGAAACATTGGCATATCACATGTAGTTGTTTAGTGAATCTATCTACGGGAAATGGAGATTATGAAAATATCTAAAAGATTTACAATAAAAAATTCGAACTAGTTTCTACTAGAATAAGGTGTAAGGATATCATAAAATTATGTATTTAAAACTAACATTGGAATGATAAGATTTCGCCTGTCTTTGACTTTCTTTTTAAAAAGAAGAAGGCGTTTTAAAATATTACCAGTTTGTAAAATTTAATTGTCATAGAGCACACGCTCCAGTGACAATTTCCCTACACACCCATCTTCCCCCTTTCCTGCGCCCACCTACATTTGCCCTCTACATATTTTAAGTTTAAATTCTTTCAACGTTTTTGGTAATTTATTCATCATTTCCTTCGGTAACTTATTCCAATCCCTGACACCCTTACCTAAAAATCAGAATCTTCCCACACCCTTTTGCCTGAAATCGAGTGCCAGCTTGTGGTCATGGTCATCTTTTCCCTTCCATGCACTACTTTTCATACCTACTCCAATATCTTTCCATGACTCATCGCCAGTATACGCCCTGTACACTCCCATGACCCTCCTCATCCTCCTCCTGTCTTGCAATGAATCCCATTCAAGCTCTTTTATCTTATCTGTTACTGACTGCATTCTGCGATAATTTCCAGAAACAAATCTAGCAGCCCTCTTTTGCACCCTCTCCAACTCCTGTATTTGATACTCAAAATGTGGGTCCCATACTACACTACCATATTCGAGCAATGGTCTGACCAAAATTTTTTAACCCAATTTCTTTACTTCTCTCGTACATCCCCTCACCACTCTCTCCAACAAGTGCAGAATTTTGAAACGATCTCCAACCGCCTGTTCAATGTGTCCTGCCCAGTTAACATTGTTATCAAAAGTAATGCCAAGATATTTACATTTCGTCTTCAGCAAGCAATGTTCAAGTTTAAGAAACTTAGAAGAAAGCGTAGCAGAAAGTGAAGCTTCCATTCCAAAAAATGTGGTAAATGAGCTGACAGATATGATTACTGCTCTTTTTTCGTGTGTTTTTTTCTTTTCTTTTTAGAGAAGTTATGCAACTATCGACGTGATTTAGATACCTCGAAGATGCTTGCCTTAATATGAATCTTTATAATATTAACGGTTGAAACGTTTCCGAATTTTAGAAATTATTTTTGAGTTAAATGTTTGGCATGTCATTTACTATCTTTGCTAGGAGATGTCATTAAGTGTACACGGAAATTATTGCTAAATTAACCTAATTAATAATAAGACTGTTGCACTGTGTGGATCTTTTCTTACTATTAAGGACTTTATTGGTATAGTGTTGTGAATTTTACATTTATTACACAAATTTTAATATTTTTAACATGATATTTTATGTTGACAATGTTTGAATTCTATTTTCGTTGATTTAAATTTTCCCCGTCGTCGACGCGCCCTAAACCCACCCCCCTCCCCCTGATTTAAATTTTGAAATAGAAAGACTCGCTTAGTAATTTCTGAAATAAGAAATAAACATTTTCTATTCCAGTTTATCAATGAATGTAGCGGATTCGTCGTCGCTACCTTGGACCACGTAAATTACATACGCTAATACGACTTATTTTAGCTGCAGTCACGGTTCGATTGCTATGTGGAGAGAAGTCTCATCTTAACAGCTGTATTTTCTTTTTGTTATTGCAGCGGAGCTTACGAGGCAGTAAATTATTCAAATGCAGTGCCAGAAGTGCAATTTATACCAGGCTATCCAACTGAGAACTGTTTCGTCGTATTATGGTACAGAACAATTTACCTTAAACATTAAAAAAAATATTAAAATTTGTTAAGGGTAAAAGTAGGGCGTTGGAGAAAATGCCATCAAAGAATTAACAATTAAAAAAGCATTAAAAAACTTTAGGTGTGAATGTGGGGCAAATGATCTACAGCAATAAAAGTAAAAATGGAGAAATAGCTGTTAACTGTGTTGCAGCAGTGCCGCATTAGATGACTCAGCTTTTTGTGCCGTAGAATTTACTGTTGCTGCTGTGCAACTAGTTGTCGAATTTTATTTAAGATGTAATTAAAAGAAACATAACAAACACAGTGAAAAAAGTGCATCCCGTGTTTATTAGTCACGCTTAATTATGATCTAAATAGGAATATCGAAAATAACATTGACGTCAATATGATCATTTTTAAGAATATTGGGAATTTACATTAAAATATTTGCGTTGTATTGCAATCATCGTATCGTTTTGACCGCTAGAGATTACCTAGACTGACATGTTGTAAAGATACAGTAGCTTTTCAGTTATTATTTATGTAATTATTATTCTTTGTATATAAAATCATAGGCGTGCGTATACCTCATCATCACTGAAAAGGCAAATTCAGGCCATCTTCGCAAGAAATGTTATTGAGGTGGTGCGAAAGATTTATATATATAAAATACATTCCGATAGATGGCGTTGAAGTAAAATTCCTACATTTACGATTAGGTTATGTTTATAACGATAACCTTGTATTTGAGAAGCATGTTAGAAGCATGGAGGAAGGAATAATATGGAGACGACGCAAGAGACCTTTACCACGCATGGGAGTGAAGCAGGCCGGTGGAGGAGTGGGGGGGCATGGCCGGAGTGGTGGGGGCTTGACCGCTTCCCAACAAACACGGGGAATATGTACAAACACCTCAAGGGGACTCTAGGATAAACGTGACGCCGCAATCTGGTGATGGATTATTATGTAACTCGATGAGACAAATAAAAAATGAAGAATAAAATTTTTTGATATCCTGCTTAGTTTTCGAGATATTCTGTCTCAAATGTGAAATGGTTTTGGTTGAAATTCAGAAGAAAAAATTATTCAAAGTCAAATTTTATGATGAATTTTTATTTAAAAAGACGAGACAAATAAAAAATAAAGAGTAAAATTTTTAGATATTTCACCTAGTTCTCGAGATATACTATCTCAAAAGTGAGGTGTCTTTAGTTGAAATGCAGAAGAAAAATTTCGCAAAAGTCAAATTTAATGATGGATTCTTATGGAACACGACGAAAAAACTCGATAATAAGGAATAAATGTTTTCGATATCTTGCTTAGTTTGGGGGATATACAACATCCAAATTGAGGGGTTTAGGTTTGGATGAAGGCTGGACCAAAAATTAATTCTGTCAAAAGCCACAATGATTACATGGTTGACATGCAGAATGGATATTTCAGTTTTATTACTACCACTTGTGGTTAGTCTGAAATGTGTCCTAGACCAGAAAAAAAGTAAGAGGACCCACTCTAGGGATGAGCAACCCAGACATTTTGTAGGCTGGTACCAGAAATAAAATGTTTATTCAGTCACCTTAATGAACATTCTCTTGATCAAGATGTGTTGTCTAATTTCACAGCCCTACTTATTAGGACAATTGTAAAAAAATTATCTCTCAGTTAGAATGTTGTACAAAAAAAGAGAGACTAAATTAGAAACACATTCCCCAAATTAATTTTGTTCAAAGGCCAATAACTTCTTTATTTATGAAGCCCATTTTTATTTCTGCATGACCTGTTTCGACATAAATAGATGAGAAAGATTTCAAAATCGGTAAAAATAGGTATAGACGTATTTACAAATAGAAACAAGTCTTATATGAAGCTTTAAAAATAACCTAAGTCAATGGCCTGAAATAGCTATTTAAAAAATTAATAAAACTCACAGCTTCTCACATAACAGTTAATTTCATCATCCATTGTCAGTATAATCAGCAACGTGACGAAAGAAATCGTAATAGTAAATTCACTGAATCGCGAAGTAAAACACGCCCCTTTAAATCTCATTTTAAACACTCGTTAAAAAATAATGCTAGTCTATTATGTGCAAAATAGCAAGTTTGCTGATTTTCTACACTACACCAAGAAAAATTTGAGAACAAAGTCATCCCATTGAGAGCTATGACTAAATATTTATAGACGTGCTGCAAAGTTTGCGGTGTCTACCGCTCACTTCAACAACGATAATTACAATTCAACTTACTTATGAAATGATATTCCAGGTTCTTTCCTGTCTGGCCTATTTGTGCAACCGTACGCAACACAAGCTGGCATTTTTAAACACTTATACACAATACTAAATGAAATAATCACTGCATCTACCACAATGTGAACACCTTAATTGTTGGGAAGCGCCATATGGTCGCTGCCGGTGCTGCCACCATGCGGGAGAGTTTAGTGCTTGCTTCACCGATTTAACGTCACTTCTCCTCCATATAATTCCTTCCTCCATGGTTAGAAGCAAAGATATTTAGTGTCTTTGATTCCAATTTTTATTGTTAAGTTCAACTAATACCTGGAATTATTTTCTGCCTGACGTGAGAAAATAAGCATTTTTAATTGCCAAAGGTATTATATCCGCGGATCAGAATCAAACAGAAATATCCATTAACGGTATATAAATGATGCCAGTTATGCCCACTAGACCAGAGATTATCTTTGCGCGTAGTTAGCTTAACTCCCAGTTCCTGTTTCGTGAATGCTAAATAAAAAAGTCTGTTTCTTTCTATTGTAGTGTGGTTATAATTTATTAAATAAGATGCATTAAAAATAATTAAATTGCACATTTGTTGTGGTGTCGGTAATATTGTACTTTGATTTCGTTCTGTAGTATGGGACCCACATTTTGAGTATCAAATACAGGAGTTGGAGAAGGTGCAAAGAAGGGCTGCTAGATTTGTTTCTGGAAATTCTCGCAGAATGCAATCAGTGACAGATATGATAAAGGAGCTGGAATGGGATTCATTGCAAGATAGGAGGAGGATAAGGAGGGTCATGGGAGTGTACAGGGCGTATACTGGCGATGAGGTATGGAAAGATATTGGAGTAGGTATGAAAAGTAGTTAATGGAAGGGAAAAGATGACCATGACCACAAGCTGGCACTCGATTTCAGGCACGAGGGTGTGGGAAGATTTTCTTTTTTAGGTAACGGTGTCAGGGATTGGAATGAGTTACCAAGGGGAATGATGACTAACTTACCGAAAACGTTAAAAGAATTTAAAGTTAAAATTTGTAGAGAGCAAATGTAGGTGGGTGCAGGATAGGGGGAAGATGGGTGTTTAGGGAAATTGCCACCGGAGCGTGTGCTTCATTGCAATGAAATTAAATTAAATCACATTCAGAGCATTGACAAAATATACAATTAGTGTAGCTGGAAAAATTGTCTTGACCGAATTCACTGCACCGCCTGAATCTATAGCATCGCTCACATTAGGTGTGAGCCAAAAACCTAAATTAATTTTTAGAAAAATTCGAAAATTCATTTTATGCTTCCAATTGACTTCGTTTGATGCGACAAATGATGGTGGAATAAATTTCGAAACAACATTTAAGATAAGTGTCTCATCAGATCGAACATTTATTCCCTCATACAAGAGACTGCACGAAAATATTTGCAAATTTATTTTGTGTTGATGAGGAGATTGAAGTTAATTTTTTAACTCTTGTGTTTCCTTTCTTTCAGCACGTTCGCCAAGATACGTCTTCGTTTGCGGACATGGGAATAGTCTGACAAACAGGGTATTCGCAGTTCATAGTGGTAGGTCATAATTTATGTGAAATATACGGAATCTCGCTCGGAGTAATAATATCTTTTCATTGCATTCATTTTTGCAACTATACGATGTTTGAAACATTTAAAAGTTATTTCTTTACAAAAATACTCATAAATATAATGTAGGCATGAATCAACCCAAACGTATCCCTTTCTGAGTTGGGTGAGGTTGAATGTACAGTACGTTTTATTATGTCCCGCAAACGGTTCACGTGGTTTTCATGAAACTTGGTACACGTTTCTGCAATACAGGGAGCTATGCAATTTTTAAATAAATTAAGCAGTGTCGATGGGTCGTCAACAGCAGCATTGGTTAATTATACCTGTCAGGTAACATAGGTGAACAGTGCACCATATTCAAATTATAACTACAGTACAGAGTACTAACTATTTACTTTAAATTTCGGAACCACAGTTCTGTGATTATCATTAATATTTGCAATCGTTATTACGCATGTCTAAAGTGACGAATTGTTGAGTATGGATCTCAATAATTGTTAACGTCCCCAGAGGTTGTACGAAATACTGCGATATTATTGGCTGAAATTCACTGTCCTTCCAAAATATTCGATCACAACTTACTATTCGTGTACAGTACATACAGGTGAGTGACGCGCCTGAGCGGCTTAGCTTCACAAAACCTAGAAAAATCACAGTAGGAGCCATTCCGCAATTCACCTAGTTTGAATTCTAAGTAATATTATTGCGTTTGATGATGATTCTACCGCATTTGGTGATAGAAACCATAAGAAAAACCAACTTCTGATAAAAACTACGTTAATAGTTGGGACAAGTAACGAAGTCAGCGTTACCTTTGCACAGTTGGGGGGGGGGGGAGAAATAGAGGAAGAAGACACGGTCTTAACTTCGGGACGAAAAAAATACTAGCCCACTCAAACGGACACTGGGACAGAGGGATTATATTAAGAAGGTTGTGTAGATTCGTATCGCACAAGACGTTGCAAACAGAGACAGGTGGTCTCAGCATAGCGCGGCATGGAACCCTGTTATTGGTCAGATAAGGAGGCACAGACGTGGCCATCAAGACTGCCGTAGATTGCATTCTGACCTCTAGCCGACTCCTTCCACATGGCAATCCCCAACACGTATCCCTTCCACCCGATCAACCTAACTCGCCCCACCAGGCGTCCTACTCCACCACCACTGCACCGAGAGGCGCTAGTCGCACGTCTCCGTGACGTCAAAGACAACCGTTGCCCTATATAAGGAAAGACTATCCGGGAGCCCAATACTTTGCCGGAAGATGGAAGTCGGAGAGCTGCCTCGAAACGTCGCAAGAAACTGATGCGCTCTTCCGGTGGGAGGCCCGAGAACATTTTGTACATTAATAGTTGTTTAAAAATGTATTGAGAATTTATTATTATCAGTATTTACTTGGTTACACTTATTAAATGTTGTTATTTATGCAGCATTTAAAATAGTAGCAACGTCTCTTTGAGAGAAATGATTTAAGAACGAATGAACAGAGGTCACGTCTACCAGGCTGAAAGCTCTGAGGAGCAGAGATGAAACAGAATAGTAGTAGTAGTAGTAGTACAATAGTGAGAATTAGAAACAGCTACGGGCGTGGTACCTGTCATGCGGAATGCTGCTACTACCGTGCATTGTGCATGCGAGATGCGAGCTAGCGTGCTAACTTGGTGTGCTTGAGCGCGCTCGGAGGCTTCAGGTCGCGCGTGTGGATGTTCTTCGGGTCGGCCAGGTCCGCCACGGACAGCGTCACCTGCGGGTTCGGCGTCCCAGGCTGCCAACATCACAACACACAAAGTCACTACTGCGTCCTCGTACAGGGACAACAAAAATCAGACAGTTTTATAAGTGTTGATAGGGAGTTGTCACTTACCGTCAAATACAAACATAAGAAAGAAAAAAACTGGGTAAACATTATTACATTCTATTGAAACTTCATCCGCTTTAATGAAATGCACTACGCCTGGAGACTGGACGTGAACACGATAGTTCGGCAATCATCGGCTTGTCCGATGGTGCCCAAAGAGTTATGCCAACATCACAACACACAAAGTCACTACTGCGTCCTCGTACAGGGACAACAAGAACCAGACAGTTTTATAAGTGCTAATAGGGAGTTATCACTTACCATTACTGGAAGAATGAGTCAGTTTTATAACATTAACCTTTAAAAAGAAAAAATAAAGGTAATTTTTTTTACATTTTATCGAAACTCCATCAACTTTAACAAAAAGCGTTACTGCTGTAGTAGCACGGGGCGACCAGGTGTCTTAGAGGAAACCGTGGAGCGCGTGAGACAGATCCGTGCACCTGAATATGTTGCAGGTATGGCTGTTTTCACTACTGACTCGGGTCTACTTATTCTACAGCAAGACGGGACTTCCTCTCACTGGAGTAAATATGTCTGCAACTTTTTCAACGGAGAATTGCCACATACACATGCCGAAGGTCGCCGGTTCGAGTCCAACCGAAGGCATGGGTGTATAAGTGTTGTATGTGTGTGGAAGTCGTGTCCGTGTTGTACTGTCCTTGTGATCACACTTAATAGTAGCAATGTGCTGGAGAGATTAATACATTGAAAGAATCACGAGGATCACATTGAGCTGGCTGTGTGGCTTCAGTAGCCGAATGCCATTAAAAAAAAAAAAAAACTGCCACATCGCTGGATAGGGCTCGCTGGTCCGAGTGATGTTTCTCTGTTGACATAGCTCCCCAGGTCGCAAGGTCTCACCCCATGTGATTACTTCTTGTGGGATTATATGAAGGACAAAGTTTATGTATCTACAATGCTAGCAACACTCCAAAAATTACAGGAACATATCACTACTAATGTGACGGACATTGATAGAAATATGCTGTGAAACCTATGGACGGAACTGGGTTACCGTTTGGATGTATGGTTAAGGGGGCACACAATGAACATTTATAGTATGTACCTGAAACTTGATGAGTTTATGTACCTTTCCAAGTGTCACTCGTCTTTGTAGGTAGTAAACTTTTGAATACACAGTATTCTGAAGCCCGATGAATCATTTAGGCTAACCCTGTAATATGCTACGTGGCTTGGCTCCGAAACTCCCCCCCCCTTTTTCTCGTAGCTTTCTACCGTACCCTTCCTCCCCCACCCTGGACCGAGTCACGTAGTTTATGGACGCTCCCTAAACGCCTTAGCCACTGAACTTCCAGAAACATCCTAAATCTAGTATTATAAATAAAGGAACAACTCGCCATTTGTCGGGGATTATAGCAATTGCAATTAAGCATAAATGCGGGTTTTAGGGAGTGGAGTGTGTTACCTTGGGGTACCGCAGGCTGCGGATCTCGGGGTACAGCTTGCCGTCGTCCTGGGTGCCGAACCAGGGGAAGCGCTGCTCCTCGACGAGAGAGTCGTTGAAGCTGGCGTACAGCAGCAGGTGTCCGTCGTCGGACATCCACAGCGCCTCGTTGCTGCCCAGCACCTCCTCTGTCGACATAACACGTTGGGAGGTACTATTAATAAGCTACAGAAAGGGAATATGCCGTTTTATATTGTAAATATATGCGACTTCGTTCACGCGGACTTACTGTAGCATTTTATTGCTAGTATTGGATGAACTAGAAAGATGTAAATTAGGTAAACGGTGTCGCAACAAACTGGGAGTTCTACCATCAAACATGTCTCATGAAGAGAATCAATTTGCAAAATGTTTAAAAATAGCAAAAAACTAAGATCTTTTGGCTTGGTATTGTCTTCTTTCTTCAGCATGAGCATCAGATCCTTGGTTTCTAATAAATTTAGACGCGCTTACTCTGCTAGTTTTGATTTATTTCGGCATATCAAAAACAGAAAGACAAAATATATTGATGCCAGAAACATTTAGGCAGACACAAAATAACAGTCTCGTGTAGCGAAAATTAACATCTATGTTACGTACACACGCTATCCGTCTGTTTGGCACCATTCAGTTAGTTTTTTAAAATTTAATGACAAAAAATGTTATTTACCAAGAAAAAATATCCTGTGTCCTTGTTAATGATACAATGTATTTTCTTGTCAAGTCTCATCAATACCGGTCGTCAGGACGTAACAAACAGATAGAGAGACTGAGTTACTTCTGCATTTATAATATATAGGTATGCCTGTCTGTTTACAAGTTCGTATGAATGGGATTCACGCAAAAACTGCTGATCAGATTTTGAGGGATTTTCGATTAATGTACAGTCCGTAGTCTCGCTGTTAAAGTAAGGTGTCTTTCATTCTGATGTGATGTCGCAAAGCTGAGAAATTTAACAAAATGTCATAAGTTTTAGGTTAAACGCCATTCATGCAATAACTGCTGCTCGCATTTTTATGGGGTTTCGTTTTTCTGAAAAGTCAGTCGTACCTTGGGTAACATATATTGTGTTTCATTTTGAAGTGACGTGGGGAAGTTGATAACATTTGATTAATGCGATTAATTTAGAATCTACTGGTCCGCTTTTGATAAGGTTTCCATTAATCAAACTTCTAAAATACTTCATTTCGATGTGATGTCGAAAAGCTGTGAAATTTAATTCAACTTTTTACGTGAAAGCTATTGGTCGGATATTGTTGGAGTTTTGGTTAATGTTTAGCCAGTAGTACTGCGAGTAAAACAGGATGTGTTTCCTTAGAGTTGATAAATTTTAGATAATATTTGGTTTACCTTGATTCACGCAGAAACCACTGATACAATTTTGACGGGATCCGGTTAATGAACTGCTCCTGTTCCCACGAGTAGAATAAGGTGTGTTCTATATTTATGTTACGTCGAAAAACTGAGGAATTAAAATAAAAGTGTCCACAAATTTGTATTTCGGACGTTACTTCTAGAAGTCGAAATATTAAAAATAACTTCAACCATTTGGAGGAGTGAATTTACAGTTAATTGTAGAATCCTTTCATTCAAAAAGAATTTGTGTTAATTGATCCACAGTGGCTGTGGATCATGTAGCTCTCAATCATGTTGGTTTAAGAGAGTCGTGTGCATTATATACAGTCTGTAACAGTCCCCAGACTCTTCCTATAATGAATTTAAATGTTAGGAATTAGGTACAGACAGATGAAAGTTGATCAAGTATTAATATGTATATTTTTCATTTGAATGAATATCTTGTTTATGAAAGGAGACTGTGTAAATGATGTGTAATACAATCAAAAACAGTATGATGTTTGAAATATTAATGGGCAGCTTATAATTATAAATTTTGAGGACGTTTTTCAGCTAATTGGAGTGGTTTAGGTTACCCATTTTATGACTAAATGCAAGTAAATAGCTTTAATTTCCATTTTACATTTTTTCTTAACGATTGTGAATGATTGTGTTCTAGACCTAATAGTTTTCGTGTGATTTGGACTGTCAGTGGGATTGTAAACACTCGAGAAACGTCTGTTTGCACACTTTGTTGTGTTCTGGATGTTTCTATGGCGCTTCATTAAACAGAAACAGTCGTGTTGCTAATTGTTTGTGAGTTGTCAAATGGGAATTTTCGTCTAAGTTTAATCGCTGGAATTTTCTTTTATAATGTGGTTTAGTATCTCTGGACGAAGTTTGATGCCCATAGTCGTATTTTGTTTTGTGAAGATTTCGACGGAAGTGTATCAGCGGTCTTGTTATTTAACTGAACTGCTTAGTAAATTCAGAAGTCGTGTCAATTATTATACTTTGGTGAAAGGTAAAGTCACCTGACGACTGGACTGCCAAAACCTGTTAAATGAAGAACTAATTAAATTAATTAAAGATGCAATCAGCATAACCTGAAAGGACCATCCGGCGAAAACCTTGACACGTCTATGATAACTAAATTGCGGGAAACTGTTAGAGTGCAAATAAATTGTAGGAAAGTTGCGTCTCTACATAAAATTTATTTGAAATCGAGTAATTGTAAAGTCCACTACTAGTGATGGTGCTACCAAAACAGAAGAATTTGAAATTCTTGTTTGTCTGCCTGTCTTTACGACCGCACTTCACACAAAAATTAACTGACGGATTTTAGCTAATTGATGGGTTATGTAACCGGTTACGACATTGTGATTTACACGGTCTGGTACTCATCTGGTGTACTGCTAACAGCATAATTTGTTAATAATCAGTGGATATGATAGTAATACTTAATTCTAAACCCCATCTATATCCTACCAGTAGGTTTTGCGTGAATTGCGTTGAGCGAAAATTGGATACCAGTTTGTGGACACTTTTACATTAAAATGTTCTACTTTCCGACGTCAAAATGAAACCTGTCATGTTTTCCCCCAGAAACTATTTGCTTTATACTAATCAAAACGTCATAAAAACTCTACCAGTAGTTTTTACGTTAGACCCATTCATCAAAACAAACAAAGATACTGACAGAGACAAATTTCATAATTATTTATTAATTTTGTTTAGGGGGCGTCCATTAATGACGTGAGGTGTTTTTCCGGAATTCAAGACCCCCCCCCTTTTTCTCGTTTTTTTTTTTTTTTTTTTTTTTTTTTTTTTTTTTTTTTTTTTTTTTTGAAAAAGGGCGTTTGTACCTCCCCCTAAGGTCGGTTTTTTGACCAAAATACCACCCTATAATCAACTTTCGCCTTATTTGCAGACCCTTTTTTCTGGTTCTACAAATCTACAAGAATTTCGAAGCCTCACGTGATATTTCCGTTGACTCCCCCTCTCCCCTTTCCCCGTTGGTGAGGTTTCGTGAGATTATTATTAGATGCCCCCCTTGGGTCATAGACAGTTCCTCAAACTCATTCTTTCATAAAATTTCATCAGTGTACTGGAAAGCGGTCGTGTTGCATGTATAGCTTATTTAGATATGCAGCGAGTGCGTACCCTCGTAGAGCCAGTCGGGCACTCCGTTGCTGAGGACCCCCGGCACGGCGGTGTTGGTGACCCTGTACGACTGGCCGGTCCTGGGGTGCGGCCGGTAGAAGATGTCGTAGTTGTAGACGATGACGAGGGCGTGGCCTCTGGGCGCCCACGCTGCGTGCAGCAGGAAGCGGTGACTCGCCTCGTCAGAGGACGTCGGCGACAGCGGGAACGCGTCCCTGCAAGGACACGCACAGTGACACCAGATGTACATACCTACCACTGTACCAGTCTACCAAACTACAAAACACGAAATTACAAGAAAATTTGAAGAACAACATTCAACGAAAACAAATATCAAATATGATAATGCAACATCGTATTACAGTCGTTTCGGAAAAAGAAAGTGATTTGGGCAAAACACTTGCTAAAATGGAAGAGGTTCTTACCGAAAGGAGGGGTTACAAATAGGGTTGAAAATTACAGGTCAATTACTTTGACATCAGTGATAAGCAAAATGATGGAGAGATTGATATGCAACTATATCAGAAACTCAGGTGAAAATGATAGCCAACCAGTTGCATCAATTAGGTTTATTTAACCTTGACCGCTGTTTCAACGGTCATAAGATCGTCTTCTTCAGAAGGACTCGTGGAATCACATATACCCAGAAAGAAGCCAAATATCTCTTGTCATATCGCAGTGCGATGTGCACTTATGTCAATGGTTATAATTTAAATTTTAAAACTTCTATTACATTGTCAAACATGTTAAATACATATGCCCACCGGTTCAAAACGTACATGTTGGGCGGGTGATTTCACCTGACCAACTCTCACCGTTGCTGAAACGCAGCAATGTTCAAAATTTTATATCAGGAATGTCTGTGGGGAACGAAACTGGTTTACAGATCGACAATATGCCTTCAAACAAGGATATTCATGTGAATCACAGATGGTGGGCTATATGCATGTTATTTCACATGAATTGGTCAAGGGAGGCCAAGTTGATTGTGTGGCACTAGATCTTTCTAAGGCATTAGAGTAAGCCATAAAATGGTTTTAAATAAACTAAAATCTATTGGACTGGATGAAAAAGTTACTTGCTGGTTAGAGGAATTCTTAAAAACCAGAAATCAAAGTGTTACATTCGGAAACGCACTATCAAAAAAGGTGGAAGTAAATATGGGAGGGCCACAGGGTAGTGTATTGGAACTGTTGCTGTTCACTATTCTAATAAATGATTGTGTTGATGAGTTACGTTTAGAATTTAGGTTGTTTGCCGATGATACAACGGTATACAATAGCATCAGAACAGGTGAATACTGAACAGCTTCGGGGAGACCTGCATGGAATATCTACATTGGAAGGTTAGTATGGAATGAAGATGAGGTCCAAGAAGAGTCAGTTTATTAGGTACACAGATAAAAAAAACCTAAAGGTTAATTATGATTATAAGGTGGAGTCAGAATTGCTTGTTGAAGGCTTGAAGTGTACATATCTTTGTATTGCGTTTGATAACAAACTCAACTGGGCAGAACACGTTGGGCAGGTGGTAGGAAAAGGTTACAAAGTCCTTCATTTACTGGAGGAGATGATGAGTGGATGTACCAGAGGAGTTATGGAATTGGGTTACAAAACTTTGGTCGGACAATTGGTTGAATATGGTGCTGTAGCTTGGGACCCATATTTTGGTTATCAAATGCAGGAGTTAAAAGGTGTGCAAAGAAGAGCAGCTAGATCTGTTTGTGTAAATTATTGCAGAACTCAGTCAGTGATTGATATGATAAAGGAGCTGGATAGGGACTTATTGGAGGAAAGGAGGAGGGTGAAGAGAGTGCTGGGAATGTAGAGGACATATGTTGGTGATGGGGCTTGGAGGGATATTGGTCGAAGAATGACCAAAAGCTTGCGCTCGATTTCGTGCATAAGGGAGTGGGAAAATTTTCTTTTGCTGGTAAAGGTGTCAGCGATTGGAACAAATTACCAAGTGAAGTTATGAATAATTTACCCACAACGCTTAAGGAATTTAAAATTAAAATTTGTAAATCGGAAAAGTAAGTGGGGGAGGAATTTAACAATCCAAGTATAAAAGAAATTTTTTAAAAACAAAATAAATCGAGTAATTAGATGACTAGGGGAATTGACGCCGGAGTGTCAGCTCCATCTCAATTGAAATAAAATTATTTAATTAAAAATAATCTGAAAATAAACAAGAAAAATACAGAAGTATTAATTTGTGGTAAGGAAGTTCAAGAACAAATACAGTTAAAATTAGACGAATAATTATTTCAGAAAATATAATACTAGAATTTTCCCGCTGCTTCGGTTGGCGTGTCTCGTTGTGACCAGTTATATACGTTTGCCTATTGTTTTTTGTCTAGTAAGAAACCTTAAACGTTTAAATACAGTTCGACAATTTCGTTAAGTTTATTAGTTTTAATTTTTGATGAACTGGTATTATTACAGTACTCAGTGTATGCTAACGTCCTGTATCTCAGAAAACTGAAGAAATAAATAATCAATGTTAAGTATTCGAAAAACAATATTAGCAGAATATGGAAAGGAAGGGTATTTATCCGAGGTGTAGCGTAATACTTGGTGGACATCTCTTAAAAGAGTGTTCGTCTGAGGTGCACTTTGATCTATGGCGCTTATCTGTTATGGGTAATAACAAATTATCATTTCCTGATTCCAGTCACGTAGTCACACGATATATAGCAGATTTTAAGCTAGACCATAAGCTTTCAAACTATGAAAACTCCATCTAAATGGTGCGGTGGTTTTTTGGTAATACTTCCTCAAACCCAGATGCAGTTCGCTTACAGATTTTTAATAGCATAGATATATTTTAAATGCCACCCGTCTACATGTAATCCCTTTTAGTAGAACTGACTCCGAGAAATATAACAATTCAGTTTTCTACATTTATAAAGATTTTTAATTGCGTCAAGTATGCATAAAAATATATGTAACGAGTTTATTCCACCGAACGGAATTCATGAGTGGATTTGACAACGTTAGGTATAGGATTTTCGCAAGTTTGTTAGACAACAACGTTGGCTTCGATCGGCAGCTGTTTCTGACTTGGCGCTCGCGAGGATTTGCGGTGAACTATCAACTCCAGGGAGCTACTTTGATACCCCGCCTGGTTACCAAACTTCTCTCTCCGTGTCCAACTCGGAAAGTATTGACCTGAACACCTTGAAAGGTTTTAAAAGAAGAGTTCGCGTACCTAGCAAAAATCAATGGAATATGTTGGCTTACACATATTTCCAAGCTGTGAAACCAATTCAGTATTTAAGTAAACTTAATGGTACCTAATTTAAGTGTTACCGAACACGTTAAAACATTACGTGAGTTTCTTTTCGTGATAAAATTCTCTTGGAACAAACATTTTAGTTTATGTAAACAAGAAGTTTATTTTTCTGCCATAGAAATTACTTTAACTAGATAGTTTGATTACTCTATATCATGTCACTCAATTTCAGTTAAACCGGAATCCGTGAAAATGTGATATTTTCGGCAGTACAAATATGTTAAATAGAATCGAAAAATAGGTAACAAAAAATGTAGGAAAATAGTTTTAATTGATCATCTAATATTTTTTTTTTCAGTGGGGCACAACAATATACAAAGCTTATTTTCGAAAAGGACTTTGATTTCATGGGTTAAAAATATTGACTCTCACAAGTAACAGATTTCATTTGGTTAAATCATAGATCATAGATGTAATATAAAAGGTATGATGTAAAAAGATACTGTATCCTAGAAGCGATTAAGGATCAAATCTTTTCACCTAATTTGTTTCGTTATATTGGAATTCTGCTTACCACATACAATAACTGAATTCGTAAGACTGGTCCAAATATAACTAAAAGTTACATTTACTACTTACTGGTCAAGTTTAGATAGCGGAACAGTGAATGCCCAAGTGATAGAAGCTTTGGAGTTTGAGCGGAAAAATTAATGTAGGTTATGGTTAGGTTGAAATGCAGTCTGGATCAGAATAAGTTACACCCGTTGCTAAATTTAATTTTTATTAATAGTTTCAGCTACTTCCACGAACTCCATGTTTCTTAATTATTTCCGAATTTATCGTGCTGCTTGTACCAGGGTTAAAACTAACAGTACGCGGTATGTTATAAGGAGTGACGATTCTTATACTAATTATAATTTCCGTCGATTTCAGTGGAGTCATATCACTGTTGTCATTTATTCAGTCGCATGTAAGTAGTTTCAAATGTATCATGGTCTACTCTACCATATTCAGGTATAAGTTAAACATATTTTCCTCTTATTTTACAGAATATTTACAGTTAATTTTATAAATACTAAAACCATAATTTTTTATGTAAAGAACCTGTATCATAGTCATGTCTTGGTAGCACACTAGATCATCTGAAAAAAAAACAGCAATTGAAATTGTGTTAGAGAATATAGAACATGTATTTGGCACAGGTATATCGGATCCATCGTCTGATCGAACTAAATGTTGCGGAAATTGTTTCTAAGATGTTGAAACAAATCTTACAATGCGAGGTTAAAATGTAATGCAGGTAATATAGGGTGTAAGAAAACTAAAACTGCCTTGTCGAAGCATGTAAATATGATGCGTCAAATAAATCTTATGGCAAAATATAAAATCAAGACATTTCAACTGCTAACGTATATTAAAATTTTCATGCCCATTTCACAATAAAATTATTTTAGAGCAGGAAAAAGTTGTTGATAGATATATAAATACCGAATATCTTTCCATCACGGGTAAGTTGTAGTTTCCTAGAAATAGTTAAACCACTAGATCTATAAATCTGTAAGTACCCGTTTATATAGGATTTCTTTGAACAACCACCATACAGAAACTCACGAATTGGTTTGGAAGGGGTTTTCACAATTTGAAAGTATATGGTCTATCTTAAAATCGGTTGTATGTCTACGTGAAAGGGGGACGCAGCAATAAATGATAACCTGTTATTAAACTGAACAGATAGGCACAAAAATCACACTACATCAAACGTAAACACAACACTCTTTGGATTCTGTTAATACTGTTGTTGACTACGTTACTGTGGTTATTTAGTACAGTGAAGGCAATTTAAAATGCTAGAAACTAAATTAATAATGTCTTATGAGATCAGCCCTTCGGGAAATTGTGGTGGTTATGTTTGTACGTGTGCAAAATGTAAGGCCCACTGGGCTGAAGTTGCCAGAGAATGCTAGTTAAATAGTAAAAATATTTAATTAAAGTATGTCTTTTGAATGGCGTATCAGATTTATCGGTACTACTCTTCGAAAATTTATCTTGCTTTACAATCAGTTTGATGTATCTATATGGGGGCATCCATAAATTACGTGAGGTGTTTTCTCCAGATTTCCGGACCCCTCTTCCCCCCTCTGGTGAGATCTGGTCCTTCAGACTCCCCCCCCCCCTAGAAATCGCCCTGGTTGAGACCTTTTTTTTAGGTCTCACCTCCCACTTTTCGATGAAATATTTTTTTTAATTACTGCTTTACGCCTCGTCGACGGCTAAGGTCATTAGAGGCGGGACGGGACTGGGAACGGGAAGGAATTCGGCCATGGCCTTTTTGAAGGAAGCATCCCGGCATTCGCCTGGAGTGATTTGGGAAACCCAAATCTGGATGCCTGAACGGGGATTCGAAACTGCGTCATACCGAATGCGAGGCCAGAACGTTAACCGTTCATCCATCACGCTCGGTGACGAAATACCCTCCTAATTTCGACTTTCGCGTCATTTTTAGACTTTTTTTTTTAGCTCTACAGTCCAACAAAAATTTGCAAAACCTCACTTGAGATTTCGCCGGAACCCCCTCCCCCCTCCCCCTTTATTTCACCTCACGTAATTTATGGATGCCCCGTATGAGGTAAGAAGCATGAAAGGTAATACATCAGGCCGATGGATTATCGTACAGTGCAAATAAGACGAAGTTATCTTTTAGATTAATCGCAGGCGGTTTCTACAGAGATTGCGCAGTTCATAGCAGTGTACTTACATCGTGGCTACATCGTAGACGGTATACTGGGCCAGGTAGGAGTACCGGAACAGCTGTGAACACAACACAATAAGGAATTTAGCAGTCATGGTAAAAGCAAAGTCATGGAGATGATGATGTTACAGAATACAAAAATGAGGCCGGTGATAAAATGTTCCTGGACTTTCACAGACGTCTAACCGAAGAGCTATTGCTTCTACGATAAGTCACCAGAGAACATTTCATTCATACTGAGTGCTAAAGTTTCTACTGACAGGATTAAGTGATAAGTATAAACAGAATCAGTCACTGACAATATCTGCGATCGCAGTTCAAATAAAAAATTAAAATTGAATTCAGCACCTGATAAAATAAACAACTGGCGACGCTTGTACGACTGTCTACTTCGGAGCAAACCCTGGTCTAGAATATGCTAGCTCAAAAATCTCTGCGAAGGACTCCTTGATGTTTTTTACTTTGTGATTGTAATTAAAAAAAAAAAAAGACTCTGCAAAAATCTCAATCTACATCATACTCTGTAATTCACAAATATTGTGGGTGGCAGAGGGTGCTAAGCACCAATACTAATTCTGTGCATAATCCCTAATAGCTCGAGGAAAGAAAGAATATATATAAGCATCAGTACGGCATCATATTTCTCTAATCTTATCCCTCCTGTAATTGCGACCTAAATAGGTTGGTGGCAGAAGCATTCCATTACACTCGTAAATCAAATTCTGAAATTCAAACGAAAACGACGTCGTCTGTCTGCCAAACAATCCCAGCCCAACCCACGTATCAACTCTGTGACCTTTTGGTAAGGGCTGTTGCAAGCAGTCACGAATCGGTCTGGTAGTCTTCCTCTGGGTCTGTGGTGATCTCTTGGGCTCCACTCTAACACTGTTTTTGCCCATCTTTGGTCTTTTCTCCTCGCAATATGGCAGGTCCATTGCCACTTCAAGGACGCTGTCTTCTCTAAGATGTCTGTGACCTAATGTCGGTTGCTCTTATCTTGTCTTTTCTCGTTAAGCCTAACGTTGACCTTTCCATAGCTCTTTTGGCAGTCCTTATGTAAATTTTGTAAATTCATTTAGAGCCCAGATTTAGCAGCCGTATGTCAACACAAGGAGAATGCACTGGTCATAAACTGTTTTCTTCAGATTTGTGGGCATATTTTTTTTTTTTTTTTTTTTTTTTAATTTGGCATCCGGCTTTGTGTTTCTATTATTTCTCAATTGTGGACATAGAATCTTCACGTGGTTTTGACTATCACAAGTAACAGGACAACACAGGACGGACCCAACACTTAATTAAAACCACCCATGCCCTGGGCCGGACTCGAACCGGCGACCCCTGCAACGTGAAGCCAGCTCGCTTGCCACGCGCTACCGGGGTCGGCGTGGGCATATTAGATTTGAGGAAAATAGAATGCATCCCAAATTCTTGCCGTCCCAGCTAAATGCCAGATATTTCAGGGAATCAACCGTGTTAACAACTGAATTATATACTTTGTACTTGTGAAAAAAGGATTATTTTTGTTACTTATTCACATTGCCTTGCACTTTTTGAAGTTAAGTGTAAGCTGCCATTTATAACACTATTCCGAAATGACATCCAAATCGCGCTGAATTTCTAAGCAAGCTCATTGATGGTTTTTACTTTTTGATTGTAATTAAACTATGTTACTTATATCTTTGCTATATTTAAATATCACTTGTAAGTACAGGCAAGTATTATGTGGCCCGCAGGGTAACTTAGAATCGAAATTTTGGCCCCTCTCCAAAATTAGTTGGGCAGGCTTGCTCTATACCCTGTTCATTCGGTATGTTCCGTGTAAGTGATTGCAAATTTCCCCTTCGCTTGTAGGGGAAATGGCAACGGAGCGGGCATAGAGTAGATTGACCACAAGCTGCTTCTTTTAAGTGAACAGGCTGTAACAGTTACCGCAAGAGGGGATCGAAATATTGTTAAAAGAAAGATACGCAAATTTTGTGCCTTGTAATCTTTGATCAAGAGACTTATGTTTGAGAATAAGATGAATCTTATGAGTTCTCATTTAAAGTAACCTTATTTACAGGACTGGAAAACGCATACTCGGAATAGACTAAAATCAAGAAAACCAACATCGAAGTTTGATGAGATACTAGTTTAAGATGAGTTCAACATCAATGATCCTGGCACACTGAAAGGATCAAACTATTCCTCATCCAAGACCCTGTAAGAATACCCGCTGGGTTCAAGGAGTGTAGGAAAATTTGGTGTATGATAGTTCTGGATAAACGAATGAGGAATAATTGAAAGTCCTTCTTGTGACTGTGAAAACTAACAGCATGCCATCAATCAAATCACCATGGAATGACCTCTTAGAAGATACGAGGAACTACCAAACAGCGTCATGAAACAACCGCAGATGGCTGCAAAGTCTGGACATTAATTTGTAGCATCAATATTTATTTTCATGTTATTTTAAATGAATTATGTATTTTGTATATTTCCATACGTAACGGATTTCGAAACTCTATGTATAATAATTTTATTTAATTGCTGCCTTTAACTGATGAGACAAGCCAAATAAATAAAATTGTATATGAAAGCAGATAATATAAAAAAACAGCTGAATTTAATGAGTTGCTTTTGTTACATTTTTATGAAATAGTAAATTATAAATAAATCTGAACGCACCTTTAAAAATTTTTCCATACATAATATTACAGCAAAAATAAATGTTGCAATTCCATCAAATTTAATTTTGATGGTTGCAGTTATCTTTTTATCTTTATGGGCCCACCCGTTTAAATTTTATCTGTGGTGTTTGGCGACGATACCTCAAGCGGAATAATTAATTATTGGCTTATCTACTTCATCTTCAAAATCCTTTGATTAGGCCCCGTAGTAATAAATTTTTTCTCTGAGAACTCACCAGCGAAGTGATAAAAGTCCGGTGAAACGTTCGATAAAATTGTCAGCTTTATTAATTTTCTGTCTGTGGAAATGTAAAATATAGCTCATGAAATGATTAATATCAGCTGTACTTAATCTAGTAAATACAGATGGCGAATATAAAATATTAACTTTTACCTCACGTGCATGTAGTACGTGGAACATTGGAGAGTTTATAATATTGCTCCAATAAACAGAACTGATTTCCACTTAGTAAGCACGTCATTAAGGTTAGACACATGTCACTGATACTTAGGCCCTAATTACTGGTGCCACTTGATTCGATGTCGGTGCATTATTCAGGATCCGGATATCGAATAGAAAGTAATCATATCCGTATATAATCAAACATGTACACACGTGACATATACATAGCTGTTAGTGTAAAGAGTTTTATTACATTTATAACTACTAAAGCACAATAATATGACAGAATTCAGCGCGATCTGGATGTTATTTCGGTATGGTGCCATAAATGGCAGCATAAACTTAACTGCATAAAGTGCAGCGCAATGCGAATAACTAACAAAAAGAATCCATTTGTTGGCGAGTAAAAAGTAAATAATTCAGTTGTTGACACGATTGATTTCCTGAAGTATCTGGGCGTAATAGTACAAGCAACATGAAATAGGACCAGCACATATCTTCTGTCGTAGGTAAAGCTAATTCTAGATAACGATTCATACATCGTATTTTGAGGAGTTGTAATGTTCATCCAAAGGAAATAGCGTACAAAACTCTAGTGCGGCCACATTTGATTTACTGTTGTGGAGTTTGTGATCTGTAGGCTATCGCAAGGGATTGATTGACGCGTTGGAGAAAGTACAGAGGAGAGCCACTCGATTCGTGACTGCTTGCTGCAACCCTTTCGAAAGCGTCACAGAATTAATACATAGGTTGGGCAATTTATGGCGTAGTATGAGTAATTCTTTGATTTCGAGTACAATGAAATACTTCTTCCGCCAAGATATTTAGGTCGCAATGACGGGAGGAATAAGATTAGAGAAATACGGTGCCGTATTGTGGTATGGCAGAGTCACCCACAATGAATATTAATTAAATTATTTAATTTAATTAATATTCAGATTTTCTTTATAATATTCAATTTTATAAGTTGTAAATATCATAAATAATAGGGATATTGCATGGGTAAATAATTGTATATTAAACCCGGGCAGCCAGAGTTATAATTATTATAATTTTAATTTCTACAAAACTTGCTGCTCAGTAATATAGTGGATATGGGAAGCTGGAACTGCCATTTTCGAACGGTCGAGATCGAGACAATAGCTGGGTCTCCCGACTCGGTGGCGCCGACGCTCACAACAGCAGAGGTCCGTTAGGGGGATGCACTGAACTCACCCCTCTCCGATGCTTGGTCGAGGTCAGGCAAAAGTGCGCGAACGGAGACAGCGAATGCTGGCCGCGATATAAAACACGTGACGATGGACATGTATCGATGACCAATCGTGAACGTTTATAGGGGTTCACAAATGTTAATTCAAGGGATTCTGTTGCATGTGGCGAGTGGGAGACGACTTTTCCGAAGAAGAAGAGAAGAGGCCATTTTTGAGGACACTTGCTGTCGGGACGAGCTTCTGTGCAGACGCGTCAGCCAACACGCTCTCGTGCAGTGATCAGTGACTGGGTCTGATCACGTTTTCTTGCTCTGGGGAGCTAGAAGTTGTATGGCATGCCTGCCATAATCTGGAAGCTGTTGTGGTAACGCGGTCGTATCCGCTAACCTGGCTTTCGCAGCTGCAGTGGCACTGTGCGTGTCACACTTCATCACGACGATGCAATCATGGTAAAGTACCGACGCATACGGTCACAGTTCATTGGGTTTTGACGAGACTTGCGAGCCCTTAAGCGGCACTGAGATAAGACTCTGCTCCCGGCATAAAATCACTGAGCTAGCTAATTTTCACTTGTAACTTCAATTTCTAAGCATCTTTCTAATTTGTGTAAATTCAAGACGATGCTTTTAACTTTATATGGCGCCCATGGGATACTCTTTTTTGTGGTAAATGTTAACTTCAATTTGATGGCCTGTGATGCCACGTTGATAATATGTTGACTTTGCTAATTGTTGAAATATTTAATTCAGTTTTATGTTTGCTTTTCATCGGCGGATTGTTAACGTCGGGTATTGCTTGTTTTTGTTGTCTTTGGAATATGTTTAACGTAAAGTTAACTATTACCCGGCCTTGTATAAGCCATAAGACTCAATAAATTGGATATGATTTTGTGTACAATATTCATGGTTCTAGTTCACCTTTTTGCAACCATTTTAAATCATTTTCATATTCATATTTAATTACTCACGTATAAAGGTATGAAGGTAGGTGGAGGAGATAATAATTAATAATTAATCATCACCCCCCCATTTCTATACAGTATTGATGCTTTTAGATATTCTTTATTTCCTGGTGCTGTTGGTGGTTGGAATGCACGGAATTAGGATTGGTATTTAGCACCCCCTGCCATTCATAATATTTGTAAATTGCAGAGTATGGATGTAGACTATAATCCATTTTTTTTTTCTCTCTTCGATTTCGGCTATCTAAGGACCATGAAAAATAATCCTGTGCTTTCATCTGGATGCTTGTTTTCTGGACTTCCAATAGTTCTTCAGCGTTTCACTTTGCTGTTTCTGAGCTTCATGAGTCCAGATGTTTACCATCTTCTTATCCTGAAACCTCTTGCAATTTTTTACCAATCTTCTAAAGTTGCTCTGTCTTGTATTATATATTATGCTATTCCCATTTCTATCTTATCTTTCTTTACTCCTTGGATTTTCAACCCCTTTCACTTCAATTTATATTCCATTTCATTGCTTTAATATAATTAATTTTTTAAAAGAAAAATATCAAACTAAACCTGTACTACATTTTCAGTCATTTGTATTTATAAAAATTCTACAGAAATTTATATATAGAATAAAATGAGGTGTGAAGAAGAGACAGGTTTGGTGATACATTAAGATTTTTTCTAAATTTTGTGGGCCAACATGAAAAAAAAAATGCTTCCAGTAAAATTTATTCTTAAACGCCGATAATTCCGCATTCGTATTGCGTATTGAACTGAATTAAAAAAGAAATGATGTAAAAAATAGTTTTTTGTAATAACTTTTTAAATACTTTAATATCCAACGATTTTTAAATCAGGCTCATTGTGTGTTTTGTGAAATTACCTTTACAAGTGGTGCATCTTGGTATCCTGACTTTGACGTTAATATACCTTGAGTGAACGGTTCACTGCAACCTAGTTTACTCCCGACTTGAAGCGGTCCTACTGATTAACATCATCTTATAACAGGTTTTTTTTTCACCGACTGTACACATCTTCATTACGTCGTGATGAAATTCATGGCACCGAGTGTGATGGTTGAGCGGTAACGCTCTAGCTTCGCATTCTGTAGGACGCAGGTTCGAATCCCCGATCAGATTTTGGTTTGCCATGGTTTCCTGAAATCACTCCAGCTGAATTCCGTGGTGGTTCATGCGAAACGCCCTGGCCAATTTACTGTCGCTCCTTGCCCTCAGTCCTTCGACCAGGCGTAAAACCATAAGAAAAGAAAATTCCTTGTTTTTTTTTTTTTTTTTTAATCTGTAAAGTCATGTTTTTTGCTCATTCTGTAATACAAGATATCAAGGTTATTCATTTTGTATATTTGTTATTAATTGTGCTATTTTATCAGTTATTCAATTTGTTATTAAAGTTCAGGTGGTGTAGTTTCGTCAATCAAGACAGGATGAGGAGGGACATGGGAGTGTACAGGGCGTATACTGGCGATGAGGCATGGAAAGATATTGGAGTAGGTATGAAAAGTAGTGCATGGAAGGGAAAAGATGATCATGACCACAAGCTGGCACTCGATTTCAGGCACAAGGGTGTGGGAAGATTCTCTTTTTTAGGTAAGGGTGTCAGGGATTGGAATGAGTTACCAAGAGAAATGATGAATAATTTACCGAAAACGTTGAAAGAATTTAAAGAAAAATTTGTAGAGGGCAAATGTAGGTGGCTGCAGGGATAGGGTGAAGATCAGGGTGCAGGGAAATTTCCACCGGAGCCTGTGCTCCATTGCAATTAAATTAAATTAAAATCGTCGCAGAGAAATATTGTCACACTCAACCATCCCATATAGTCACCAAAATGCATAGGCAGGCAGTAATATTATAATAAATAACCAATAAAATTCCTTGCTATAATCAGTTTTGGTTACAGTGTTTGAAAAAGCTTCAGCGGTTAACAAAACGTAAAGGTCCTCTGAAACCTAGAAATCTGCGGGTGAATAGAGGTCAGGTGTGGGGTGAATGGCACGGCTAGTGGTCTCAATTAGCCGTTGGCGTGAGTCAAGAGGAACGGCACGCTGTCGTGCAACTCCTCAGTCTTTTATGAAAGATCAGAATTGGAAACACGCCAAGTTCTAGGAGAAGTACTTGGTACTTACCAGAACCTTATCTACAACACAAGTCTTACATCTGACGAATAAAATGTGGGCGGGTTTAAAATGAAGGCAAAGAGTGAAACAAAGCCCCAACTATTACCACGTCCTAGCAATAACACGCCATTTTCCCTTCCCAAAAATGTCTGTGATTCTGAAGAATAGGTGAAAAGTGTCAAATGCGTTTGCGGAACGTGTTTTCTGTGCCATGAAAAATATTTGGTTTGATGAAAGGAACTGATTAAAAGTGCAAATGTTTAACTATGAACTTTTTGTATATTTCAATTATAGGATGACACGCATGGAGTTTTGTTGTTTTATGAAGAATCATTCAAGAAAAAAACTTTTAAAAATTGTATTCCTTTAATTATGTTAAAATAATAGTTATTTTACTGCAAGATTAATTTTTTGTGATTGCTATTCCCAACAAGAAATTCTTGTCATATTTTAGTTCGCGATTATAATAATGACAATTATTTGTAAAGGTAAAGAAAAGTCAAATTGCTCTGGAATATTTACTTTTTATAACATGGACCTACACCCCCCTCCCCTTCCGCTTGGTGGGCATTTGTCCGATCGTGCAAATCTGAAAAGTTGGCAAGCCTGCGTATCACTAGCATTTTCCTGCTGCTTCGTCAGCACAGACATTGTTGTGCGTAATAATGCATTTGTTTATGTTTTTTTTTTTTTGTTCAAGTAGCATTACTAGAATTAAACGTCGAACATAGAAGATTTTGAAAAATTGCCGAAGAAACAATAAAATCGAATACAAAGGAGATTATTTGCAAATCTGATTTTTAATTATGATCAGTCATGTAGATTATTGTTTGGATTATTTCCTCATAAGAATGCAATGCAAACAGCAGGTAAATAGAATAAAATTTAAAATCAGACGTTACTCAAAACATTATCAGCGGATCCCTAAAATGAAAGAACTTTCGACATGACTGCCATTTTTTGTTTGTTTGCTAAAACATGGTATACGAAAGAAGTGAAATATTTTTTTAACGATACTCCCTCCATATCTGCCTTTGTTTTTTCTTAATTGTTATAAAGTGGCTGTGGCAGAGATGAATTGTTTTCCATTAAACAAAAGACAGAATTTACATAAACCGACACGCCATTTAGATTGTATAACGACAACTAATGCAAAATTCATAAAACAGACATTAACATAAATTCGCATGCAGCTAAAGTCTAATTTTTCAATGTGATTTTTTTTTTTTTTTTTGGTCACACAAGAAACTATGGTGCAATAAAAGTCACAAGGTTTTGTTTCTGATGGCTGTGGTGGAATGTAATAAGTGCTTCTGAGAATTTAGCAGGAATTTACGGTCTCGTAGAAGCAGATAAATTATTACCAGTGTACATGCAATCCAGTGTATTTCCTCGAATTTCAAATGAGGAGGTTATTTCTCCGGACGCCACGTAGTGCGAAGTTAAGCTAGCACTCATATTGGCCGAGTTACTGCGTGGGTTGTTCTGCTACCTCAGCTCGTTCCTTCTGTCATCGTCGTTTGGATTTCAACTTGGCACCTTATTCGCGGAAATAATCCGCTCGCTGAATCTGCAAGAGAATAGTGGTATAGGCCGTAACTCTTCTAGCTTTAAATCCAAGTGTTCCTACTGAGAACTGTTCCCGCGCGCCTCTTTAAGGGTCGTCTGCACGAGCATCATTTTTACGGCAATGTGTTGCCGGCAAGTATTACGTCTGAGTGGCCGTAACGTTGCGGCAATATGTTCGCCTTGTGGCCGTGTGTTGCCGAATGTGGCGGACATGTTGACGGTGAGATCGCTCGCCGACCGAACATTCGCGACAACTTCCCGTGTTGCCGACCACGGCAGCAAACTGGCTAGAGCTGTGGCCTCATGTACCGAAGGTCGCCGTTTGGAGTCCGGCTGGGGGCACAGGTGGTTTTAATTAATCGTTGGGCTAATCTTGTATCTTCCATACCCTACCCTAAGTTAACCTGAGAAACACGTATAATTGAGCCGAAAACATACGTACAATATTGTAGCTACCGGTCTGGAAAAATCTAAAGTACTATTATTCTAAGGAATAAACCATTTTTTAACAGAAAACTTGCAATCTGTGAACTGCACACGCTTACAGCAGAAAGACGACTTACAGAATGGCGAACTCACAGACTGCGTTTACTTCTTTCTATATCTTTCAAATCGCCTGAAAATTGTAACTAATGTCTGCCTGAAAATTTACTGTTGTCCCAAGCATATTGCAACAAACGGTGTATTTCTATCGCTGCCCCTTTAGTTTTTATTGATTTTTCAAATATACCGGTCATTTTGAAACACCCTGTTGCTGTATGGCTGGAAGGTGCCGAAGGTCATTCTTTTAAATAATAATAATAAAAAACAAATGTGTTCCAGTTACAATGCGTTTTTACGTTCATTCATTAGGTAATCAGGAATATTGCACGGGATTTTTTTTACCTATTTGTTAATAAAATCATTGAAGTTGTTCATAGTATAGACATGAATATCTGGTCAATGGGAAAAATTCTAAATTTCACCAACAAAATACACTTACACCCAAAGTTGTGGGGAGTAGAAGCATCTATTTACAAACACTGATTAAAAATTAAAGACAGTTTGGAGCTACTTATGCCTTTATGTATTCCTTTAATCATTTCATATAGCTTTGGAAACCTCTGTTACAATTTGAGAGAGTTTAAATAAATACATCAAATTTTTGTACAAGTCACATAGATCGTAGTGTGTTGGCCAATCTAATATTGCATTTTTTATTTTTAAAAAAAACCTTTGAAACCAGTTTTCAAGTTCTTATAAAGTTTCCGAACAAGTAATTGTCTAGTTCTATTTCTCTGTACGTCCCCCTGTTGGCTCAGGTGGCTGTGGCACCGTGAGAGTGTCCGGCGCTGACACGGGGTTAGCAGACCTGGTGGTCGAAGAAATTTTCAACATCGGGACTTGGCCGGTCGGGTAGGAGAGGTGGTGGTGAATAGTGCTTAATCACCAGACCGTGCGTTAAAGTTCTGGGATACATCCAAACCTCGCCACACTGCGTACTGTGCGAGGGTACACGACGCTGTTTATGGTATTTCGAGAGAGTAGACTACAATGGTCCGGCGTGTGGTTTCACACTCTCCCTTCTTCATCTCTCATTTCATACATCACAGACAACAATGAACATTGAACTTACACACTATCACAGTCAAGCACACTTACAACGGGGGAAGGTAGCGAAAAAGGGCTGCTAGATTTGTTTCTGGAAATTATCGCAGAATGCAATCAGTGACGGGTATGATAAAGGAGCTGGAATGGGATTCATTGCAAGACAGGAGGAGGATGAGGAGGGTCATGGGAGTGTACAGGGCGTATACTGGCGATGAGGCATGGAAAGATATTGGAGTAGGTGTGAAAAGTAGTGCATGGAAGGGAAAAGATGACCATGACCACAAGCTGGCACTCGATTTGAGGCACAAGGGTGTGGGAAGATTCTCTTTTTTAGGTAAGGGTGTCAGGGATTGGAATGAGTTACCAAGAGAAACGATGAATAATTTACCGAAAACGTTGAAAGAATTTAAAGATAAAATTTGTAGAGGGCAAATGTAGGTGGGTGCAGTATAGGGGGAAGATGGGGGTGTAGGGAAATTGCCACCGGAGCCTGTGTTCCATTGCAATTAAATTAAACCATCCCAGAATATCTTCCCAAACCCTTCTATAGGATCGCCTATGCCTGGAAACGGGAAATGGAATCAGAAGAGGATTCCTGTGTCAATACGAGTAATTGTATCACGTTTAGCTAGGTAAGGACGCACTCACCCTATTTTCTTTCCTTCTTTTAATTTTCTGAGATAAAATGCAGCAGCCACTACAACTCCCTCCTCTGCCATGATGCTGAGTGGCGATCACACAATGCGTGTAGACGGGAAATGTTGAGGAATAAAATGGAGCATCAAATGCCCGGCAATAGTTGAGCCACACATTACTGGGCCATATATTGCCGGGCAACTGTTGAGCAATAGATGCCAGTATGATGCTCTTGTAGACGCCCCTTTACAGATTCTGGAGCCGGATAATTTCCGTAAAGAAAATATCAGAAAATGCCAGAATAAAAGAATTGACACAGCAGAACAACGCGTGAACTACTTCAATCAACATACAAGATAGCGCTCTGCTTACGAATGAATAACTGGAATTGAAAGCGTATTCAGTGTTATTTGCTTGTATAAAGTACAATTTTTTTTTTTGACTTTGGTGGGAGAGCGATAACGCTTTGGTATCTGGCATTCGAAAGTACGAGGGTTCGAATCCTCGTCCGGCCATCTAGAATTTGGTTTTCGATGGTCTCCCGAAATCATTCCAAGTGAATTCCGGGATGGCTCCTTCAGAAGGTCATAGCCGAATTTCTTTCTTGTCGTCAACTACCTTTCGCCTCTAATGACTTCGTTTCGACAAGGCGTAAAGTCGCCGCCCTCCAAAAAATAAAATTCACCAGGGCTTTATTGGTCATGAAGACATGTTCATGAGTTTCCATTTAATTTTTTTGATAACTTGCAGTTCGTTAAACGAAAGCTGTATCGACGACCATGACGGAGTGAGCCAACGAAATCATTCAGTAGAACTGTCCGTCCACAACGGTACTTATACGATTTTGAAACTCGTAGATCATCAGTAAAATTTTGAACAGTTTCTACTAATCACTGTCTAGTGGGCGTCATATGTAATATCTGCAGGTTCTGTATTAAAAAAAAAAAAAAAAAATAAGAAGCTATTAAAATTTTCGATAAATTAACTGGGGACACACTTGTAACATGTGGAGAGATCGTAAGGATGCCGGCACTGCCTATGGCAAAGTTTCCACTGACCGCACGTCTTAGGTTTCTGGTATGTGGTAATGTGAGTAAAGGTATCTGCCCGTGAAACGTGTAACTGCGTTGTTTGCCGTAAGTATAAATTTTTCTGCCCGGAATATGTAGTTTTTGAGGTGAAAATGAGGGTACCCACCACTTTGATGATTACTAACAGTCACCAAAAAACGATATTCAAGACGACCACGAACCTGCGCCTGTTGCACTCCCAGAGTCTAATAGAATAGCGTTTTAACGCTGTCAGCCAAACTGGAAATCTACCGCAACGTTTTTTGTCTGTGCAGAATCTCAGAAACGTGGAACATTGTTAATTAAGATTGCTACAAAACAATCTCGGCATAAAGTTTAAGGTCGTTTCGGACAGCACGTCTGACTCACCTTCTGCACGTTGTGCGCCAGCAGGATGTAGCGGTGGTCGGGGGACATGGAGAAGCGCACAGGGTTCAGTCGCTTCTGAAACACAACACAGCAACATCTTTCATAACTGTTGTAGCGAGCCTCACGCGATTGCATAGATCGTCTGTCGGTTGTTGCTTCTCTAGTCTGGAGGTTATGGAAACAATGGTAATACACACACAAACACACATATATATATATAGCATATAAAACAATGGTAACATATGTATATATATCAGAAGTACGAAATTTTCGCAAGGGATCACTTATTTGAATGCTAGCAGTCAGTGATCATGCCACCAGCTGAAGCAGTAATTGGTTGCTGTCCTCTGCTGTAGCAGTAGTGAGGACAGCCCAGAAAACAGAGCAGCAGGCACAAGATAGAAGTACTTTCACCTGTAGGAGCTCCCCTCAACTATAAACAGCTTGACAGAAAACTGGACCAAAACTTCGATTTGTAAACAAACAGTACAATATGCAATTCTAAATTGACAGTTCGTCAGAAGCGGAGAACGTAATCATTAAAATAGTACCTCATTTATTCGTTTTGGTTACGTATGAAGGTAGAAAAATGGTTTATCACGAAAAATCACATTCTAGAAATAACATATGGCTATAAGTTGTTACTAGCAAACCCACCCGAAACTTTCGCACATTTAACCTTCCCCTCGTCCCTCAAAATAAAAAGATTCAGCCTTTTGTTGAACTGTTAAAATTAAATACTCAGCAAAGAGAGTTTCCTAACTTAAGCGCGTTTACAGTATTTTGTATCATAACGCCGTCATCTTGAATTTATTGTATGTCATTTTCTGTACAAAAATATTGTTTGAAAAGGCTAACACAGCTTGTAGAAATATTTTCTGTCTACAATATTCCTCAACTAAAATAGTAGTAATAAACACGCTGCCATTTTGAAACATTACGACATTACACTGAATAGCGTCCAATATTACTACCTGGCAATCAGAACTTCTATTTCTACTGATTCTTATAAAATACGGTCGCCTCAGTCAGATGGTTATGGAAAAAATTTTAAAATTATTTTAATGCACAATTTTAATGAACCGATATACACAGACTGATATTTTCCAATAAGTTCAATTACAACACCAGCAATTATGATTATTCGAAGATTGCAAGTCCTTTGGCCAAAATTATGCTTATACTAACTAGTCACATTAATTTCAATGAAGTCCGTAAAAGAAACAGTTTTCTTTAATCACTTTATATACAGTGGCAACAACAGTTCACCATATTTGATAATACACTCGTTTCTCCATCAACCACAGTTTTTGTTTCGCTTACACGGCAATGTGAATTAGTTTAGCTTGTCGCGATGTAATTATAATTCCACATACTATGAACATAAAATACTTTATAATCGCACAATTCTGTCAGGATAAGTTCCCACTATACCAGCGAACATCACGGAACTTATTAGAATACATTAGCAAAGATTCCATTTTTACAATCAATCCAGCGATACCGATCTGTAGCAATAGATATTACCCTTGTATTTCCCAAAGCAATATGATGCAATAATTAACCAAACAATAATAATAATAAAATTACGTGGGCCTTTAATTAGTAATATGACAAGCTATCTATTAGTAAGTGCAGTATTCATAAAGTATAATGCAGCACTTTGAAGCGGTTATTCCGGAGACTGTTTGATAGTCATTCAAAGACAACTTTCAGTGGGAACTTTTGCTAGCCTCTAAAGCTGCGGCTACCAAGCGACTGCTGTGCTTGTCGTGATGCGTCCACGTAGGCGCTGCGGTGAGGTGTGAGATAAACTGTGCCCGGCTACAGTGATACACTTAAAGATTATGCTTTAACGAAAACTCAATGTCAGAAGTCGGAAAATCCCTATTTACTTATACTTTACTCATCACTGTAGACTTTTTTCATTTAACTTTATTGTTTTGGCCTTTGGTCTGAAACCATTTAGCATATGTTTGACCTTGTTTTCTTGTAGCTTGTTGAGTGTTTCTTTCGGTGTCTTCATTTCGGTGTCTTGAAGGAAGCGGATGATTGTTTTATAGACCTGTACATTTTTTGGTTGCAAAAGGCAGTATCTTTCGCTGCGAATCTGACAGATGGTTGTTCTAGGCACCTGTAGAATCGCTTGTGTTGTAGCTGATACCGCGAGCAGGAGCGCATTATGTGGTTGAGGTCGGAGATCTCATTATCGGAGGTGCATGTCGGTGATTCTATTATCCGCCGGCGGCATAAATGGCGTGGATAGTAACCGTGTCTTAGTGACATCTTAATAACGGTTGTTACGTGTCTTCTCGATATATGGTGTTCTGTAAACCACGCTGTCTTTTGGTATTGTTGGTTGTATTGCTGCATAGTGTTTTCCTCCACTTAAGGTATTCCTTTCCAGTAACTAGTGGGATGAAAGCCCTCCAAGATAGCCTGCCTGCCCGCAAAGTGCCCTTCGTTGGTGCTATTAGTTGAGAAAAGCGATGTTGGCAACAGAAATTGTAAATAGGGTATAACCTGGAGAAAAAAAAGTCGACAGGTATTGTTTCGTATATATGACTATAAGCGCAATATGTGAATGTGTTACATTCTAACTACGTCTCCAGTGGTAACGCGGTGTTTCCTTCCGAATGTATTATGTTTTTTGTTGTTTTCGTCCCAAGCTACTCCATCCGGTGGTCCATTTCACATTGATTTTGTATTTTTTGACCATCTATAAGATTTGAACCGTGTGTCCATGAGACTTATCGATTGGCATTGCACAGGAAACAATTAGTGGGAATTCGTGCTAACACCTTATGCTGCCACTACCAAAGCGATTGTTGTGCATGGCGGGTTGCATCTCGTCCACGTAGGCGCAGCGGTGAGGTAAACTGTATTTATCACTCTTGGCTGAATCTAGATAGTCAAGGCTATCGAATGACTCTTGTTTGGCGAAGATAATATAACATATCCCTTTAATGCGATTATCTAAAGCCAGCTGGACACACAAATTGAATGCGAGAGAAATAAAGCCTGACTGACCGATATAACATTACAGAGACCTGCACACGCTATCCATCTGCCTGTCACCGTTTGGTTGGTTTTCAAAAATTATATCATTTAATGTAGATTACATAATGACCAGTCAGCGAAAGTTAGGCAACATTATTCTGGAGCCCCATATGCTCATGTAAACAATTACTAGGGTGGTAACAGAACAGTGTAGCAGTGTTTCTGGTCGGCTGTAATATAATGTTGGCTATAAATGTATCCCCCAGGCCGCGACCGACAAATGAGGAGGGAGCCATTAATTAGCACCCCGGCTGCCGTGTTTCTCTCGCTGTGGACACGGCTTAACGATGTGCCCCGGTAAAGGTCACCCCCGCGCCACTGTGCAAACACTAATGAATGGGGACGACGCCCGAGGCACTCTCACTGCGGGCCTCTGCGTCTACACGGACAAGGCTTCAAGTCCCGAGACGGGAGCGAATAGCTGACCATAACACAACTCACTAATTTATCTTTAAGTTATGAGGAGACTATTTACTACCGAAATCATTGATGCTGACTGACATTTTATTTTTTGTTTCATCAGTATCTGCATTGGTTTGATGCAATCCTCCATCTCTTCCTTTCTTGCGCTAACCTCTTCATCACATCACACCTCTTACAATCTACATAATCAATTATCTGCTTTATATATTCTAATCTCTGCCTTCCTCTACAGTTCTTACCTTCGATTGTTCCCTCCACTAACAAATTAACCAATTCCACTTGTCGTAAAATGTGACCCACAATCCTGTCCCTTCTTTCTGTAAGACTGTTCCACGATTTTCTCTCCATTTTCATCATTTACAAAACTCGTATATTTCGTACTTTATATGTCCACTTCATTTTCAACATCCTTCTATACCACCACATTTCAGATGCTTCAATTTTCCTCTTTCTTGGTATTCCTAAAGTCTATGCTTCGCTACCATAAAGTGCTGTGTTCCGCACATACAGTTTTAAAAAGTCCTTACTGAGTCCTAAATCAATATTTGGAATTAAAGTATTTCTATTTATCAAGAAAGTTCTTTTCGCTAGTTCTATTCTGCTTCTATTCTTGCTTTGACCATCAGTTGTAATTTTACTTCCTAATTAGCAGAATTTACTCTCTTCTATCGCATCCGTTCCTATTTTTGTATTTAATCTACTATTATCGCTATCATCTCTACTACATTCCACCACTTTTGTCTTGCTTTCTTTTGCATTTAGTCCAAAATCTTCCTTCAGTATTTTGTTCATGCCATTCAGTAATTTCCCAAGATCTTCAGCCCGTTCTGGTAACAGACTGAGGACCTTTAGAAATTCAAGTAAATTTATTGTTTCCCTGGTTATTGGCTGATTTCAGTGCAAAATAGAAATGGTAGCCCGTTTAGAATGACACACATGGCCCCAAACTGTCATTACGCTCGGGTATGACACCTCTCACTTAATATTTCACAATTAATTTATTCATCAGGGAATATACCAAGGGAGTCGATTACTAGAACACAGTCCTTTTAACTGAATTCATTTATTTATTGCATTAAATCCATAACTCTTCCAACAACAAATAATTACACGGATCTTCGCACGTACACAGGCATATCCTACAAGGCCCACATATGGCTTCAGTTGAGTTTCTGCTTAACTTAAAAGACACGTCGTTCCAATGCTATTACAATATACTCCCTCCATCATATCCGGCGGCCAACTGCATGCCTCTGACTCTACACCACTACCTATCTTAAAACCCACAAATCACTTATGCTGTAGAACCTTTTTTTAGAGTAATTAACAGAAGAAGATGTAATTACAGAATTGCATAACACAAAAGAACGTGTCACAATAATAGCACTGAAGTGTTAGTTAAAACAAGAGTAAGCAGAAACAGGAATGGTCCATAGGTTTTTATGCAATGAAGAAATAAAAGAAGCAGTGGACGACTTATTTGATATATATATAAAGAAGGGTACAGATGAGACAATAGAGTATTACAAGCAAAAAAGAAATTAATCAAGACGCATAGTAAGGAAAGCACATAGAGAATGCTGGGATAAATTTATCAGTCGGATATAAAATGATAATTGTGGCAGCATGGACTTTTCCTTTAAAATACTAAGCAGTTTGAATAGAGAAAGACACTGCACACATCGAAGTAATAGAACTACAAGAATAGATAAAACTCTACAAAAGCCTCTGGTTTAATGACAAATTGATGATTACAGAAACATAAGATCACATGACGAAAAAAGAATTATTAAATGAAGCTTTAAGCAAAACAAAAACAGAAAAGCGCTTGGATCGGAAGGAATAGCAACAAAATTACTTAAAAATGGGAGAATGCTAGTGAAGTATCGCCTTTTACATCTAAAAAATCATGGTGCTGGCTTAAAGATAAAATACCTGAACAGTGGTAAATAGCAGCTATTATATATATTTTCAAGAAAGGAGACAGAACAGACACAAACAGTTACAGAGGAATAAGCAGTTTGAACGCAGGATATAAAATCTATGTCAATATAATTAATGCTAGATTGCGACCAATAGCTGTTGCCAGACTACCAGAATTTCAGAATGGATTTAGGCTAGGAGGTTCTTGTTCAGATAATATACTTATTGTTAATAGCATTACAGAGAAAAGGAGGTAATATTACCTACCGACATTCATTGCATTTGTTGATTTCGAGGAGGCTTTTGACAAAGTAGATAGAAAATTGCTGTGGGAAATCTTTCAAAGGAACGGATGTCCAAAACATAATATGAAATCAGTAAAGAATTTATATTTTAATACAAAGATACTCCTCAAAAAGGAACGAAAAGTAAATGTCAACAGTTAACCAAGGCGCGAGACAAGGGTGCAGTGTTTTCTCAACACTTTTTAACAAACGTAAATCTGAACGATGCCATTAATATGTGGCAGAATGAACATCCATCGAGGGGTGTAGACTTAGCACAAGGCATGTCTCTTAAAGTATTATTTTCTGACCACCTACTCGTAATAATTGGATTACAAAGAGCCCTCCACAAACTGTAAATATGCTCAGGGCATTACAACAAACTATCCACGAACACAACAAAAATAATGGCTTTCTCTGGTCGAGACCCGATCAGAGCAAAAATAGTTATAAATAACTGCCTGGTTGCACAAGATTCGCACTGTATAGACATCAGATCTAGTGTAAGCAATGATGATGGTAATAAAGTTAACAAATATCACACGATGTGTGGAAAGATAGCTGAAACTTTAGGAAATAGGACGCTAAGAGATACAAAGATGTAATTCTATAAAGAGATGGCAGTTCCTATGCTTCTCTATGGAAGAGAGCCTTGGAAATGAAGAGAAGAGACAAAAGCCGCTTGCAAGCAGCGGATATTAAATTCCTAAGATCTGTAAAGGCATGCACAAGGCTAGATCTAATAAGAAATGAGACAGTAGGAGAGGACTTGTAAATATATGCTATGCTTGACAAGATAGAGATACATAGAAATAACTGGAGACACCATCTGTATAGAATTGATGATGCACGATTATCAAATTTAGTGAGCCAATATAGACCAACAGATAGAAGTATAGGTGGACGAAGGAAGAGATAGGAATAGTCCGCGAAGCTGGAACAAGTCAACAGGCCTAATCCTTTAATGGGGAGAAGAAGAAGAAGATATTTTTTCAATTACAAGTTTATACATTACATTAATTGCACATATTTTTATATATCAAATGATAGGAAATGAGGAAGTCACAAAACACTTTCCTGTTGTCAGATAACGATTTCTGGCTGCTTTATGGAAAGTGAAGTGTTAAATGTCATGTGATAGGAACAATCATGTATCCAGATGACGGAAGAAACGTATAAACGCGCCGTGCAGTGTTCGGGCTTTCATTTCATTCACCGTGAGGGATATGAAAGGTTTTCTGATGTGATTACGGCCGCACCATATCAATTGACAGACTTCAACGTGTAACGGTATTTAGTGTTACACGCATGTGACATTCCAGTTCGCAAGATGATTTCAGCATTTCCCAACTCACAGTGTCAAAAGTGTGTCGTGAATTTATAATTTCTGACATTACCTTCAGCCTTTGACAACACACTTGCCAATAACGAAGCAGTAGAAGACGAACGTGAGTGCCTCCGCTAACAATACGCAATCGGCTGCAGTTTCTCAGTGAGTTTGAGATGTGCTTGCTAGTGCCCTTTTAGTCAGCAGATATCACGATCTGGTGGGATCTGCGTGTGTAATTTTGTACCAACTAAACGCTAAGGTGTTATCACTTCGCCAACTTTACTAACAAGAAGATTTGGCAACAATAGTCTAGCCAATTATCAATATTCAAGGTCACGGATATGCGACAGATCAGTCAAGATCCTAGGTTTCACACGGTCGTCGATAAAGATAGATTGACCGCATTACCACTATCATAGCAGCATCTAATACCAGAGAGATATTGATAGGCTATCTCATGCGTATAACATTCACAATGGTGAATATTGCTCATTGTTGTGGAGCGTGGAAAAAAAAAAAAAAAAAATGTCGCAGTTTATTCTCAAGGGAGTTCGCCAGCGCCTGGAATATTTAAAATAGTCTAGCCAATGAGGCATTATTTTCCAATTATTGGAAATAAAAACATTATTTTCTAAATGTGTGTAAAAAAAATACATTTCTTAAAGTTAAAACAGCAGAAATTAGAGAAGAAGTTATCTATATACAAGCAATTGTAAAAGACTGTACGTATGAAACAAACATTAATATGTACTTACAAATGTTTGGTTGGACATTATGCTGCGGCTTGTTAGGTTGGCAGCATTGAACAGGCTGATGCCACCCCATTGGTCCCGGAACACAAGTTCCTCCCCTGAAAAAGAAAAGGAGTGGAATGATATTCTAGTTAAAGAATGAATCATTCTCAATACAAAGGAAAGTTAAATAAAAATGCACAATTTATTATTAACAAATTTATCGATGCTTGTAATACAAACCCAATAAACAATGGAATTTATCGGTAAAGGGACTATTTAGAATATGACTCATAATTCAAATTAACCAAAGATCTCAACAGCTTGAAACAAAGAATCAGCGATCCGGAACTTCGAGAATTTGCCTGGTATGTGTATCAAAGGTATACGTTTTTTATTATTCAGTAACTCCGAAACGGCTAAGCGGATTTGAATTAAATTTTCTTCGGAGTTTGAATATAAGTCTGGAATAGTGCAATGATACGTCTCATCCCAGAAAAACGAATATTCCTTTGTGAATCAAACTGGAATGCAAATGTAACGACCAAATAAACAGAAACCGGACGAAATTAAAGACTATGTTAGTTTGATATCCGAACACAACGAGAAAATGAAACAACAGAAGAAAGAAATCAGTGGTTTTCGAATTCCTATCCAAATAATTTAAGAAACAGGTTCGCGTATTTGTAGTTCACGTAGACGAAGTCGTGGTCAGATCATACATGTTCCCTGGAAACAAAGATATCTACGGAAATACCATGAAACTGGATCCGAAAGTGTGTATTCAGATGTAGCTTTCTTTTAAGACAGTTCTGTCAGTTGTCAGTTGACATCTCTCTTATTATGGAGAGTTATAAGCGAATTGGAAGTTATATCTTGTTGCCGAACAGAGAACACAAACGTTCTTCTAATAAACAGGAAGTATTTGATTGATACTGACATTAATCTTTACTGATACATATATCGCTACATGATTTAATAAAAGGCTACATTGGTCATAGTGTAGCCGTGTCCGTAACGCTGACACCATGCGCCCTCCTTTCGTCACTGGGCTAACTACAGTAGGAGGTATTACTACAAAATTGAGGGTATGAGTGATATTTAATTATAATTCCATTAAGCACCCACGAAGAAATGAATTGCCAGAAAGATAAGCCTGTATTGCCTTTAAATTAATAAATTAATTATTAGTTGGTTTTTGTTTATTTATATTCAGTCGATGTTTTCTTATATTCTCTGCCCAGGGATATCGCTATTACAGTAAACTAATATGTACCACATTACATCATTTTTAGGTTATGAGTGCTGTTTAATAAGAATTACATTTAGTTGAGCAACAGCGAGGCTATGAACTGCGTTCAACCAATCGTTTTTGACGGGCTTACAAGCTAATGTGAGATACGTGTTTAATTATTTGTCATGTTTCATTAGTCCCTTTCTTCGTTGTGATGCAATAGCGTTGGTATAAGAGGGAGTATTTTTAGGAATTAATAATGCAACATGATACATAAAGAGCTATATTCTGTGAGCGGTCAAAGACTAATAAGTATCTCGATTGGTTTCAAGCAGCTAACCATCTCTTCCTAGCGACTTTGGTCTTATAACTTAAGGCGTCAATTATGTTATTCATATATTCAGATCTTAGCTTTCCTGTTTATTCTATTATTACCCGAGAAACAAGTGTAACCAAGCTTGTTAAACTGACGCAATCTGTTCCTGAAGTTTCTTACTTACAAAAACAAACTTTACAACTCGTTTATGTTTGATATCAGTGGCTACTTTGTTATCATGGTCATACCTTCCCTTCCACATACTTCTACTAATTTTTCACGCAATGTTCATGGAGACCACATCACCAACAAATGCCTCATTCGCTACCATCACACCCTTCATCAGTCTCCTATCTTTCAGTGACTCCCAACCTAACGGGTTCACGAAATCAGTGACTGATTGTGTCCTCCAATCTTAGTTTTTTGTTTTTGTTTAGGTCTTTAAGCCTTGTCGACGTTATTGGGTGCGGAAGAGAATTTGGAACAAGGAGCGAGAAAGAATTCGGATATAGCCTTTTTAAGGAACCACATCGGCATTCACCTGTAGTGATTTCGTGAAATCTTGGAAAACTGAATTCTGGATGGTGATTTGAAAAATGTCTTTGTACCCCCGACAACTCTAGTAATAATAATATTTTATTTAATTAAATTACAATGGAGCGCACACTACGGTGGCAATTTCCCTACCACCCATCTTCCCCCTTCCCTGCACCGACCTACATTTGCCCATGGAAAATTTTAACTTTAAATTCTTTAAACGTTTTTGGTAAATTGTTCATCATTTCTCTTGGTAACTTATTCCAATCCCTGACACCCTTACCGAAAAAAAGAGAATCTTCCTACACCTTTGTGCCTGAAATCGAGTGCCAGCTTGTGGTCATGGTCATCATTTCCCTTCCATGCATTACTTTTAATTCTTACACCAGATAGCCATAATGTGGGTCACATACTACTCCAACATATGCAAGTATTTTGGAGATCAGAACTTCCATCTACATCCAGCTTAGAGAGTTATAATTAGTAAGACAATCTATTATTATCCGTGAAAGTATATTCTCTACGCATTAGAATACGTTTTTAGATAACTCTAATCTCTGATGCTACAACGGTCTCTAAATAGGAAATAATTCATCAACTGTAATTATTTGCGCGAAAACCACACAAGCTGAAACGAAGAGGTTTTTGTCACTTGCGTTCAAACTAATTGCACATTAAAATTTAAATTGATACTCTATTCTGTTCTGAAAAAACGAGAAATTAATAACGCATTAAAAATTAATTCGACATTAAATTCTGCTTTTTATGTGAATTATCCGATGAAAAAGTGCAGTGATAACTTTTTTATTTTTGGATGTCATTTAGTGCTGTTGATATTTTCTGCTAAAATTCATCAACTTATTTTCAGTTACAATTTTCGACGATTGGTGGCTCCAAAATAAAACGCAGCAAAAATTAAATTACACGCCTTATAGCAGCTGAAGTGAACAGGAATTATAACACCAATTGCGGCATGCATCAGTATAAAGACAGCTGAAACTGTAGTGCAGTAGAAATGATGACAGGGTAAATCAAGAAATCGTTCTTTTAGTCTTTGCATAAAAAGCATTCATCCAATCAGACGAACGAAAATAAAATAAATAGTTGTTCCCTTATCTGTAGTCTATCAATAAGGCTCCAAACACATTTTACCACAAAATATCTTAAAAATGCACTGAATTTTTTCCGTTTACATCCTTGTTATGTTTATGCAGATTGTCATTTATTGAGGACATTTCTTTTTTATTTTTGGCACTTTTGTTTCTTTTGTACGCATACTACCAGTAAAAAACGTTAATAATGATTGATCTATTGTTTTAGTTGTTGTCTTATACAGACAGGGAAAAATTCGTTAATACTAGCAAAATATTGCAATTAAAAGCATTCCGAAGAATGTACGAATATTTAATTTTTCCATTACTTAACCCACATGCAACTGTTAAACATTTTGCGTTGAATAATAATAATAATAAAATGATGCGTACCAACAAGTTCAGTTTAAAAACTATTTTATACAACCGACAAGGTTTGGTCAGACCATTGCTTGAATATGGTGAGAACATTTGCGACCCGCATTTTGGGAATCAAATACAGGAGATGGAGGGGTGTGCAAAGGAGAGCAAAGGAACTGGATTGGGGTCACTGAAGATAGGAGAAGAAAGGAGAGTGCTGTGAGTGTAGAAGGCGTGTGTTGGTGATGAGGCTTGAAGGGATATTGGTCGAAGTAATAGAGGTGCTACGTGTAAAGGTAAAGGTGACATTGCGCACAAACCGGCTCTCGATTTAATGAATAAGAGAGCGGATTTCTTTTTTTTTTTCTGTTTAAATTATTAAGGAAAATGATGAATAGTTCACCAAAACGGTGAAGGAATATAAAATTAAGATTTGTGAATGGTAAAAGTAGATGGGTGGAGGAATTTACGACTAAAAGTATATAGGATAATAATAAAAGAAAAAAAAAAAGAAAGGGGTAATCATATGACTAGGGAAATCACCATCGGAGCAAGCTCTCCATCATATATATTACTTTCATTAGTTTTTTTTTTTTTTTTTTTTTTTTTTTTTTTTTTTTTTTTTTTTTTTTTTTGTCACAAGCCATTATCTCCCTTCATACTTAACCGATGTCAATGAATGAGATGTCATTTTAAAGCTTATGGCCTCCACTTTGGTTATATCATATTTTAAGAAAGGAACTTTTCGGAATTCTACCCTTAAAGGGGAAAAATGTCAATATTTCTAAACTGCTGTTTTTTGTGTTACAAGTCATTTATCTCCCTGGATACCCATCTGAAATCGCTTAATGAATTTATGAGTGCAACGAAATACTTCTTCCGCCAACCTATTTAGGTCGCAATGACAGGAGGGATAAGATTCGAGAAATAAAATGCCATACTGATACATTTATGTAATCCTTCTCTCCTCGTTCTGTTCGGGATCGGAATGCACTTGAATTAGGATTGGTGTTTAGCACCCTCTGCCACCCACAGTATTTGTGATTCGCAGAGTATAGATGTAGATGTAGATGTAGAATGAAATACCATTTTAAAGATTAAGATCTCCGCTTTGGTGATATCGTATATTAAGACAGAAAATTTTCGGAATTCGACCCCTAAAGGGCAAAGGTATAAATATTTCTGCAACATGTTTTTGTGTCACGAGCCATTTATATCCCTTCATATCTAACCGGTATAGATAAATGAGGAATCATTTTAAAGATTAAGGTCTCCGCCGTGGTCACATTATATTTTAAGAAAGGAATTTTGCGTAATTCGACCCTTAAAGAACAAAAATGTTAATATATCTATAATGCGGTTTTTGTGTCTCGAGCCATTTATCTCCATGGATACCTAACCGAAATCGATAAATGAAATAGGATTATGAAGAGTAATGTTCCACTTTGATGACATCATATGTTAAGAAAGAAATTATTTGGAATCCAACCCTTAAAGGCAAAAAGTATCAATGGTTTTTCAACGCATTTTTGTGTCACGAGCCACATATCTCCATTAATATATAATCGAAAGAGATAAATGAGGTATAATTCTAAAGGTTAAGGTATCCGTTGTGGTTACATCATATTCTAAGAATGGATTTTTTTTTCTGAATTTAACCCTTAAAAGGCAAAAATATCAGTATTTCTAAAATGCGTTTTTTGTGTCTTGAGTCATTTATCTCCCTTGATAATTAAACAAATTTGATAAACGAGGTATCATTTTAAAAACTGAGGTCTTCATAAGGTCTTCGGTTTCATTATACCATCTTTTAAGAAAGGAATTTTTCAAAATTCAACTCTTAAAGGGCAAAGGTATTAATATTTCCACAACGCATTTTTGGGTCACGAGCCATTTATTTCCCTTGATACCTAACCGAAATTGATAAATAAGGTATCGCTTTAAATATTTAAGTATCCGCTTTGGCCACATTTTAATAAATAACTTTCTCCAAATTCAACCCTTAAGAGGCAAAAACATCATCATCTAAAACTTTTTTTTCTCCCTTGATGCCTAACTGAAATCGATACGTGAGGTATTATTTTTAAAAAAGGGGAGTCCGCTTTGGACACACCATATTTTATGAAAGGAATTTTTTGTTCGACTCTTAAAGGGCAAAAACATCAATATTATTTCCACAACGTGTTTCTTTTATTACGAGCGATTTTCTCCTTCGACACCTAACCGAAATCGATAAATGTCACATCGTTTCTAAAATAAGGTCTCCAACTAGGTAAAATCATAAATTAAGAAAGAAATTTTCGGAATTTGATGCTTAAAGAGGTCGCACGTATGAGACAGTTCAAACCCAAGTCCCTAGATTGCAGCAACAGATATCACAGATATGTCAATAAACTTTTTTTTTTTTAATACAATAAGTAAGTTTTCGGATGTTTTTTTCTGTTACTGAAGCATTTTTTTTTTGCTATACAATTCCAATGTATACATTTTATTTACACAGCAACACAAATCACAGAGATGTTGATATGCTGTGTGCATTTTGTTCAGGTTGGTTGTATTCTGTTAAGGTCAGTGACAGTTTGTCGTACATACACTGTGTTTTAAATTTTACTAACTGTTTCGTAATATGTTGTAAGTATTTTGATGCGTATCTGTTACACTAAACAAATAAATATTTGCTACAAAAGTGCGGTTCTACTTTTCATTATATTACAAACATTCAACCACACTATTCATCGTATTTTATTGGCGAAATTTTCGCACGGCTATTCTTGTTTGAATTAATTTCAATTCAATGATGTTTGTCTACTCTGCTACAATAGAAGAATCTTGTGGCGATATGTGGGCAGACAAAAGATCAATGCAGTGCTTTTAAGACGTATTAGAAAATCAGTTTTGGATGATACTCTGATTGTTTCGCACAGCGGTGAGCTGTTTTTAAAGTTGACACCGAGTGGTAATGTTCTGCCCTCACGTTTGGGAGGACGCGGGTTCCAATCACCGTCCGACCATCCTGATTTCGGTTTTCCATAGTTTTCCAAAATAACTTCAGGTAAATGCGGGGATGGCTTCTTGAAAAGGCCATGGCCGAATTCCTTCCCATCCATTGCCCCCTTTCCTCTTCCGCGTCTAATATCCTCCACATCGACTAGGCATAAAACCATAAAGATTCAAAGTTTGACAGATCGCCTATACCATAATGGAAGCAGACAGTATGGTTCATATGACGTCATGAGAAACATTCGTGTATCTCGGAAATCATTTCCGTCTACGAGATAAAAGCGATTTTTCGCTACTTTTCTCAGTAAGTGAACTAGCGAAGCAATGTTTGTTAGTAACTCCGCTATATCCCTCATCCGTATTGCGAAAGCGATTCACGTTTAATGCAGCACTCAGCTAGAAGCGCAGCACAGACAAAAAGACGCTCCAGTCTACGACTAATGGCAGCGCAACCGTCCACTTGTTAGACAAAGCGGCGCATGGACCATTCAGCCATAAACGAGAACAGCCGTGCCAAATGTTTACTTGCCATTGTTCACGTTTCTTTTTCTCTAGCTTAAATTTCACAGCAAGTTAAATCTAACGTTTGGGATCTCCTCCACTTCTGTGTAAAGGTTATTGTTTAATTTAAAAACGAAGTCGAATATTTTATTGGTCAGCCTGATCAGGCTTGTAGTTAAGAATTAGTCCAATGTTTCCACTGGATAGTTAGAACCAAGGATTCTCAGTTTGAAGCAATTGGGGGAATTTAAATGCCGCCACCTGTCTGAAATTCATGTAACTTATGTTCTCTAGGATATATGTATTTTTGTTTGTTAAAAATTAACTTATGGGGCGGAGATCTGGCACCGTACCAGCATTCTTATATGTGAATGGGGAAAACCGCCTAAACACCGCAACCAGGACAGCTGATACGCGGGGTCCAGTGTTCGAATCTCGTCCCGTTGTACCTCTTCGCTCTGGCGTGAAAATGCGCCCTCACTTGCGTGTGGTCTGGTAGCTCAATGGTTAGGAGACGTACATTAATTAAGACAGGTCTTAATCCTAAATTTTGACATCCCCCAACTTCCCCCTTGGTGAGATATGGTAAAATGTTGTGGAATCGCCCACCACCATCACGTGAGATTTACCTTATACTGTTAATTTTTAAATAATTAAATTTAGTTCACATGTTAGCGAATTTTGCAACATGCCACTAAATACCTAAACTAGATATTTTTTGGTGAAATAAGGGGAGAAAAAGATATAAAAAGTTGACGTGAGTTTTTTATTGAACTTCCTCCCTTGAAACGAGATTTGGTGAGATTTTACCAGACCCTTCTCCCCCTATGGTTGTAGCACGCAGGATTGTGGCGTACTACAAATATGTAAATATTTGTATTTAAATTTTTTATATTCAGAACAATTTAATATTTATGAATATTTAGTAAATTAATTATCTTATCAACGTAATTGATATCCCAGGCTGCCTTAATTTATTAACAATTTAACTGAATAAAGAGGTTACTAGATGAAGGATCAGGAGAGATTTTAAAGCTGGCAACGGTATTTCCCCAGAAAGCGTGGGCTGCCGCAAGCTATTGTTCACACGGCCACAGCGGATAGGAATCGCTAGCCGTCAAGGTCAGTGCGTTGACCCTGCGTAAGGATACCTAAAAGGCGGAAAGGGGTGAGCGACGCGCGGGAAGGCAAGGGCAAATCAGGTTGACTTAGAATCTCACGTGGTTTTGGGAAGAAGTTAAACAACCAATGCCGTATCATATACGGGGTCTACAGATGTTAATTCGTGGCTTCTTTTTCATGTAACGAAACTTCGGGAAGGAGTTTCGGAATAGGGAAGGAGAAGCGGCCATACTTGGTCATTCTGTGGTCAGCGGTCGTCGAGTCCAGACTTCACGGTGTGGAGTGGTACTGTACTGGCGGGCTCTGACTTTGATCACAGGCTGGTCGATTGATGCAGTCCATACACTGATGGTACAACTTACATACCAACGCCGCACGCCGCCTTTGCTGATGCCGGTGATTTTGGTAATGTGTTCCATCGCCCATCATTGCTTCATGGTTTGGAAAGACTTTGAAGGATCCGTAATCGACCCATGAGACAGGATCACTGCTCAATTCCATTTCAAAGCTAGCTGGCAAATGACCTCATGAACTTTAAAGCTCCTTGCAAATTCAGTTTGAGCCTTAATATTGTTAATCTTTTTCTAATTTAATTCGGCGCCAAAGGGATGTTATCCACCATTCATGTAACATTCAATTGTTAGCTTGTAGCCGCGATGTTATCATGTTCTTAATTTCATAAATGAAATATTTAACATTCAGTTTATGTTTGCTACCTCAGACAGATTGTAATGCCGGATAGTGCTTTTGCTTGCAGGTACACATAATGTCTAGCGTAACATAACGTAACGTTAAATGTATCCGGCTATGTACAAGCCATAGGGAATCAATAAATTAAGCATTTTATGTCTTTTATCAACAGCAATCAGGATCCTTGCTACCTTGAATATTAATTTCACAATCAAATTAATATTAAAAACTTACAATAAGTAATGACCCCCACCTCCACCATAACATGGTGTAGAATGGGACCCACATTTTGGGTATTTTTTTATTATTATTTTTTTATTTGGCTTTAAGTGCCTAGGCACTATACAACCATCGTCCATTTGTACATCTATATAAAAACATTTTACATATAGGTAGGAGAGCAAGACTTGACATGATTAGTAAAATATAAAGGATAGAACAAAGTAAACCGATTAATCAGAAAGGAACATTTTTGTTTTCCCCTAAAGAGGAGTGAGAGTCTAGGTTTGACACATTATGTATAGATACAATTGGCCAACCATAATTACAAATGATACAGAGAAATATACTTTTTTCCGACATTACAATGAGTTAAATCCTTACAAATAACTAGTTTTCAATTCTAAATTTTTATATTAGTTGACTTTACAAAGTTACTTAACAACTTGTATATGGTCACGTTGTTACCGTGCAACAGACAGCTGATGCTTGTTGGGAGAGGTATTCCATAGTTGACTAGTTGTTTTAAAAATTTTTGTCGATGAGATTTATATTTGGGGCATGAAAAGACTACGTGATTAATATCCCTTATTTCTGCTCTATCGCAATCACACACATTTTGGGTATCAAATACGGCACTTGGAGGGAGTGCAAAAAAAGGGCTGCTAGATCTGTCTCTGGAAATTACCGCAGAACACAATCAGTAACAGATATGATAAAAGAGCTGGAATGGGATTCACTGCAAGACAGGAGGAAGGTGAAGAGGGTCATGGGAGTGTACAAGGCGTATATTGGTGATGAGGCATGGTAAGATGTTGGTGTAAGAATTAAAACTAATGCATGGAAAGGAAAAGATGACCATGACCACAAGCTGGCACTTGATTTCAGGCACAAGATTTTCTTTCGTAGGTAAGGATGTCTGGGATTGGAATAAGTTACCTCGATAATTGATGAATAATTTACCAAAAACGTTGAAACAATTTAAAGTTGAAATTTGTAGAGGGAAAAAGAAAGTGGGTACTGGAAATAGGGGAAAAGTGCTATTAAATCTAATAATAATAATAATAATAATAATAATATACTTCACGAAATCAATGGACGTCACCTTAAGGAGAATGCTTTCGAAAGTTCGCTGATACGGTCCCTGGTTCAAATCCCGGTGGTTGCATATATATATACACACATATACAAAAGGTACTCACATTCGTACATTTTTGTTTGTTAATTTCTTCTTCTCCTCACGATTTTCTTTTCACTGCTCTTTTTTTACGATCTTCCAAATGCTATTGCATTATTTTTAGCGATTTCGTTATTAAAAATGAACTTCTACGTCTGTATGCATAAATATAAAAGCTTTGCTATTATAGACTATTGTTGGTTTTAATTTTTGTCTCTGTCCTCAAGAACGTTTCAGATCTATTTTGTTACATTTTATAGGCATTCCTCGCTCGAATCCACGCGGTTAATGAAATCAAAGCGCCGTGAAGAGAAGCTAAATATTTCTTTTCCCTCAACGTCGTTGAAGCAGCTGAGCTCGGTATACAAAAAGCGGCGGAGCGTCGCCTCTGGAGCACCGCCTGGTGATTAACTTTGCTGGCGCGGAAACGGCGAGCGAAGAAATGGCAGACCTCCACGAGCACTCGCCCGGAAATTATATATTGCTTCCGATCCGCTAAGGATCAGAAATTTATTTACTTCGGTGAAAAAGGTTAGAGGGAAATATGCCGCGTGGTGGTAGCGCCAGAACTGTGCCAAGATCTGGAACTATGTCGCGGAGCACAAGAAGAAGAAGTTATGAGACCTTCGCGACATTGTGCTTCAGTCTCATATTGCAACTCGCTGCGTGAAATTAAATCTTCCTTTGACTGCGATCCCTGAAAACAGTTCCTCCGCTGTAACAACCATCCGAAATGAAATTCCGACCCGGCTGGATAACACGTTGTGTTTTTATTTTGTGCTGCGTTTTACACAAACTGCTCGTACACTGATCAGCCAAAACATTACGACCTCCGACTTCCTAGCATATTGGTCGACCTTTCGAACGCAATACAGCAGTGATTCGGCGTAGCATGGTTTTTAAAAGTCTTTGGTAGGCTTCCAGAGGTATCTGACACCAGATTTCTACGCAAAGGTCACGAAATTTCTTTTAATTACGGGCCACCGGTTTGTGGGCTCGGTGGCTGGGAACGAGCATCTCGGAAACGGAAAGGCTGGTCGGCTGTTCGCGCACTACTGTAGGAGCATCTGTGGCAGATCTGACGGAAGAGTGCTTCCAGAAGTGTTTCAGAGCACATGAATCGTGTTTCTGCCACAGGTCATCCGGTTTACAGAGTGGACAAGTCTCCGACCTCCACGTTCTGTGATGTGGCGTGGCTGTTCACCACATTGTCGCCTACTCGTGGTTTCACAGTTCTTCAAACAGTTTCCATAGATGCTCACTGCTTTATTGCGTTCGAATGGTGGACCAATATGCTAGTAAGTAGGTGGTCATAATATTTTGGTTAATCAGTGTAAAACTTCAATATACACTGAAGTGCCAAAAGTAATAGGATGATAAGAAATCTAGATGGCTGCAGCACTACCGAAGAAACATATGAATGTGACGTGCAGTGTCGATGCTTTCATTTGTACTCACGTGAGTCGTGGGAAAAGTTTTCTGAAGAGATTATGGCCGCACGGATGCATTAACAGACTTTCAACGCGAAATGGTAGTTGGCGCTAGACTACATTTCGGAAATTGTTCCTGAAATGAACATTACTAAACCCACAGTTTCAAGAGTGTTTAGTGAATTTATAATTTCCAGCATTAACTCCAGTCGTGGAGAACGCATTGGTCGACCACATATTAATCACCAAGACCAGCCAAGTTGACCGAGCGTGGTGGTGTAACGGATAGCATTCTGGCCCCGCATTCGGGAGGACGGCGGTTCGAATCCCCGTCCGGGCATCCAGATTTGGGTTTTCCATGGTTTCCCAAATCACTCCAGGCAAATGAAGGGATGCTTCCTTAAAAAGGCCATGGCCGAATTCCTTCCTATTCCTTGCCCCCATCCTTTCCGGTCTCTAAAGACCTCGCTGTCGAGAGACGTAAAGCAGTAAAAAATAATAATAAAAAAACAGCCAATTCTGCGTTGATGGGTCGGTATTAACAGTTAGTTACATAATATTTATACAGAAAAAGTATCCTATGTCCTTCCTAAAGGCAAATAGTATGTCCTTCTCAAATTTCATCAAGGCCGGTTGAGCCGTTTAGCCCTGAAAACATAACAAATAGACAGAGGGACATAGTTACTTTCGCATTTATAATATTAGTGTAGATAGTCACAGCAGTAAAATAGGGCATGTTTGATTTTACGGAAAACAGAGAAATTCGTAAGAAAGTATCAGGAAATTATGCCACTTCGACGTCGAGTTATTAGAGGCGGCAAAGGACTAGGGGACAAGGAACGAGAAGGACTTCGGCCATGAGCTTTCGAAGGAACCATCCGGCATTCGCCTGGAGTGATTTCGAGAAACCATATAGTCTGGATGGCCGGACGGGGATTCCAGCCCGCGTGTTCCCGAGTTCGTGACCACAGCGTTACCGTTCATCTGCTGGACTCGCTAAATTAATTAATTTTTCGTTAAACGCGGTTTACACAAAAAACTTAATAGTAATAATTTTGATGGAATTCCGATGAATGTAAAAGTCATGGTCTGAGGAGTTAAATAAAACATGTTTCATTTTGGTGTGCCGTTGCAAAGGTGGGAACTGAAGAAGAAATCTCGCATATTAATACCAGTCCTAATGCGTTACTCTTTGCAGTCAAAATGTTTACCAATATCCGTACCCATGGCGTTGTATAATTAGGAATTAAGAACAAATTATTCGGAATTGAAATCTATATTCAGCTTAGCGTGTTCTGTGGTTTGGATTTCACGTCGACCAGTAGGTTCCAATTATTTGGAAGTATTGCTAGGTTAGTTTACATGAGGGAATGATTGAGCAGCCACTACGAAACTCTGCCGATAGACCATTAAGACCAAAAAATATTTATTATTTAGGTACAGTTGTACTAAACACCTATTTAGCGGAGTCATAGGTAAAGGATATTGTCAGAAAACATGTTAATTTACAATTACTTTCAAGTATACATGGTGCTCTTTTATCATTACAGAGCGTGGTAGGTGAGCGGTAACGCTCTGGCCTCGTATTCGGGAGGACGCGAGTTAAAATCCTCTTCCGGCCATCCAGATTTGGTTTTCTATGGTTTCCTCAAATGACTGTACCCAAATACGGGGATGGTGCATTTAAAAGGTTATGGCCGAATCCCTTCCCGTTCCTTGTCCAGTTCTTTCTCGACTCTAATGACCTCGACGTGGCGTAAATTCAGACGCAAAAAATCTTTTATTTTTGTTACTACGAATGATCAATAGTCGGTTCACTGATATCTGATAGCCTTGCCCCTATTAGATTTCGTACTGGAACTGAGAAATGCATGACAATGCGTTGACTGCAAATGAAGAATTCAAATTATCCGTGCGAGTAACTTTGGTAGAAGGCCTGACTTCATTTCACAAACCACTGCAAAATAAAATTAAAGTCAACGAAGTTACGAGTGTTTTACTGTTGTAACTGTCGGTAAACAGTAATTACCTCTCCATGACTGCATGAAATAAGTAAAAATAATTTGATACGATATCTTTTAGGGTTTAGACTTTTTATTTAAGATGTACGTATTTCCGTTCAAAACCAATAAATCCTTTTTAAAGATTCAGTTATGAATGTTTTAGGTCTAGGTATCTGGAGGATGTCGCAGTAAATATCATAGCATTTCTTTGGTATATAACAAATGTGTTTTGGAAAAGTTCGGTTTACCGTTCAGTGATTTGATACCTTCTTTGAACCTCCTTCAAGTCCTGTATTAATACTCAAAATGTGCGTCCCATACTAAACCACCATATGCAAACAATGGTCAGTGTTCTAACATAAGCCCATGGCAGTTTTACTTCCCATTTCCTCGTCTGTAATGACTTCGAACAAGCCTTCAATAATAAATTTAATAAAGGTTTGATGTGCATATAATATTGCCGGTGAATATATGTTAGTGATGTGTGTTGAGTTGTTGCCATATGGATGAGGGCGGCGAGTTGTGCTGACAGAAAAAGACCGTAACTCAGACGAGCAGGTCGTAAAGTTGTCAGCCCTGGAGCACCTGTTGTGGAGTGGCACGAACGGCCGTTAAGCACGCGCAGTCACCTGCTCATCCCACGAACAGGTTCTACCTAGTAGGTAACACAGCATCGACGTCACAACGGTTTGGTCGACTTTGGGTGCGAGTGGTTTTAACAAACTGCTGTACAAGCGGTGTGACAACCATAGTGTAACGACAATGACGTCAAGGAATGGAGGATTCAACTGTGATACCTTAAAAAAAATCTTTCCGACTGACCGCATCTTTTCTTTTTTCCTTAGTGGGGGGAAAAACGATTAATTGTACGGGAAAGTATTCGTGCCTCGAATCCCGAAAGTGGACTGCATCAGTTTTGGTTGATTCGGGATAGCCTTTAACTCCCTTGACATACGTAGAAGTCTTTGCTGGTTATACCGCCAAATTTTGCTTTGTATACACGCGTTTGAACAGCTTCCTCGTTGCGGCTACAAAAAGCTTATTTTTATTTGTTTATTTGTGGGAACTAGTAAAAAATTCAAGATTCAAATTGTAGACACATTACTTTGAATAATCCTGCATAACATGAGGCTTTACTGCTCCGGCTAATGGAATTCCCCACGATTTTCCAGGATAACCAGCAAGCCTATGCCAACCTTTCGTACTACGCCACTCCCTTTAAAAAAAAGGGGGGAAGTGTATACACAAATTAGAAAAGACCAAGCGTGGTGGGTGAGTGGTTAAAGCTCTGGCCTCGCATTCGGGAGGACGGCAAATCGAATCCCCGTCCGGGCATCCAGATTTGCGTTTTCCATGGTTTCCCCAAATCACTTCAGGCCGAATTTCTTCCCGTTCCCTGTCTCCAGTCCCATCCCGCCTCTAATGACCTCGACGTCAACGAGGCGTAAAGCCATAGGTAAGAAAAAATTAGAAAAGGGACTACTCATAAATGTTTTACAATTTCTCATATGTATAATATTCTATATTAGAATGCAGTTATATTGAATACTTTGTTTGTCATTTGCGGAAATTTATATAAAAAACATTGTAGGAATATGAACTAAATAATATCGGCTAACGCTAACCCGTGAATCTGTCACTGCTAAAGCGACTCTTGTGCGCGGCGGGTTGCGTCTCGCATGCGATGTGGCGAGGTAAACTGTGTCTCGGCCGTCCTTGGATCCACTTTTAAATTTTATACAAAAATGCGTTTTAACGTAAATTGAGTATGCAAGGTCAGAAACGGGTAAACCCTATCCAGTATAGCCGGTTCAGTTAAAATAGGTCGTTCAAGTTTTCTCTTTTCTATCCCCACTCCACTGCCCTTACCCCTACATGCGAAGGAGAAATTTTCCAATCGTCTAACTGGACACATCGGTCAGATCGGAGAGGTAGAAATGGTAGAAGTTGGTGAAGTGAGGAGCGGGGCCAGGGTAACATAACCTTGAGCTGCGATTTCGAAATGAACAGGGTATAATTCATCATTCAACTCTATAGACTTTTTTATAGCTGGGGAATATGGGATGTTGACAGTAGAAGTAGTATACTGTATATGATTGGTCCTATTACAATGCGTAACCCGTTTCAGATTAAAACAATAAAAGTAATTGTCGACTTTTATCTGTCGTATTGTCGCCCATTACATCATAGTCCTGCCCGGCCTCACGAACTTGCATTGTATTGGCACCAAAAAAGATTGTAAGGAAAAAAAAGAGATCACTTTGAACCGTTTTACAAACAAAAACAAACATTCGACAGATAATTTCCTGTCCATTTCTTATTCTTTTTGATTATGACCATCTAAGAACCAACTAAAGTAACAATGTGAATTCATTTCGATGCTTCTTTTATTGAATTCCGATAGTTATTCATCCTTTCGCTTTGCTGTTTGATACTTTCTTGCGTTCTGATGTTATTGTTCCGTCTCCCGGAAACCCTTGAAAATTTGTATCAATCTTCTGAAAGTTGCTCTGTGTTGTATTACATCGTCTGTTATCATATCTTCTTTCTTTACTCATTGGATCCACTTTGCCATTCTTGTTTTTTTTTTTTTTTTTTTTTTTTTTTTTTTGTAACTGCTTTAAGTCTTTTTTTAACATCGAGGTCTTTAGAGACGGGAAAGGATGGGGGGCAAGGATGGGGGCAAGGAATGGGAAGGAATTCGGCCATGGCCTTTTGAAGGAAGCATCCCGGCATTTGCCTGGAGTGATTTGGGGAAACCATGGAAAACCCAAATCTGGATGCCCGCACGGGGATTCGAACCGCCGTCCTCCCGAATGCGAGGCGAGAACGCTAACCGTTACACCGCCCCTCTCGGTGTCATTCTTGTTCTTGTAAACATGGTTGAAAATTCTTTTCGTAAGTCTGTTGTTATCCATTCTCATTATGTGACCAAAAAGGTCGATTCTCCTCTATCTGATGGTGTCTGATATTTTTTCTCTTCCCTAGTATAGATCTTTATTTCTTCGGTGCCTAAAATCTCCTTTTTCAATTTTCAATGCTCCCCTGTTTTTCCATTCCTTTTTCTCTTTCCATTTCTCCAGGTTTCATATAAAACATGCATTCTGAGGCGTAGAGTACTTCGGTTTGATTACTGCGTTATAAATTAAATTTCAGGTTTTTTTGAGAGATTCTCCTTATTGTATGTGTAATCAGTCAGTTGATATGCTAGTTCTAGTCATCTTGAACTTGATCTGTTTGCTTCCTTATCAAGCCCTATAATCTGAATTACTTCATCTAGCTGTTTAAATTTACTAAACTTGATAATTTTTCCATAGTCTGTGTTTAGTACTGTGGATGAATACATAATATTGGTCATAAATTTAGTCTTCTCAAAATATATCTGAAGTTCGACTTTTCCTGCTATTTCTGCTTTGTTCGAGCACAGTTTCTTTACTTCCATAGAGAAAAACTATGTCATCAGCGAATGCCAAACAGTTTACAGCAACCCTTTGTGCTTCTAACCTAATCTCATGATGGAGTCTACTTTCTTTAAGTTTCTATTCCCATACTCTTATTACTCTGCCATTTTATTTGCAGTAGTTAATAAAATAACTGAATAGTTGGCTTTGCCCGTGAGATGCACTTTACACCTTTTTCAGAATGCTGCTGGTCTATTCCCTATCACACTTTCACAGTAGTTGCTATCTTTATGTCTATCTTTCTACGACGAATTACTCTTCAATTTCTACATAAGCTGCTAAGCTTTATCTGACACGTTCCTTCAAAACAAGTTCATGAGGTTTACACGGCTCTAAAGAGTTTATGTCATTTGAGATTAAAATTGGCTGGAAAATGTCGAAATGTTTACTGGTAGGGGTTTACTGGGCGCAGGCGGAAACTAGCCTATCGCTGCAGAGACTCACAGACAAGATAGAAACATAATTTCATTCCCAATGCACTCATCTTCTAATGAAAAAGAGGTACTTCGCTTTGTTGCTTAAGAAGATGAAGAAACTGCCAGGTTGAATACTTGGCCATCTGGCGTACTTCTTTTAATTTCACAAACAGTAATCTATAATCTTATTCACATTTTTTGTAGGAAAAACGGGGAAATGGGTCCATCATAAAACCATGGAGAATTTCATACCTTAATGTCTCAACTTCGAAAAGTTCAAACATAGCTTTCATATTTACTTCAGAATATCAAGCGAGTGTTTTGATGAATTTTTTAATAACATTCTAAAATCTGACACAGATCTCACCTGAAGAGGAACTTGTCATTGTCTGAAGATAAAAATCAATTATTTAATATATTTTTATTATGAACATTGAGAAAGTTTTCTTGAAATTAAAAGTGGTTAAAATAAAAATATCGAAATATTCAATCTAATAATAGTGAATTGAATTTATGGAGTTTTTGAGTGATAACGTGCGTCGTCTGCATTTATCAAACAAACGTAGAAACCACTAGAAAAACCAAGTAATGAGATACTAGGATCAGAACCACAATCCTAATAAATAGTCGCACTTCCTGAAGTGGACACAGAATTTGTCGGCGAGATTTCATCTACGTTCTACAGGTCTTACTCCATGATGACTCGGGCAATTTTCATTTCATATATGGCATACCCCCTGCAACAAAACTTATTTACTATTTCGGAAAGGGCTAAAACGTTATGATTAGCAGCATCCAATTGGATTATATTTTTATTCAGAAAGTAATTTATCGTCTCTTCTGGGAACAGCAAAGCTTCCAACTTGCCTTTTTTTTTCGAGCTTTGACTTCAATCGTCGATGATTATGCTGAAGGTGAAGGTGCAGAATGTGTTTGTCGAATCTCACTAAAATTTTGGATCTCTTCCGTTGATGCTAGAAGAGAATCTCTGCAACAGTAGTACAGTTGCAACGAAATCTTCACGCGTGTGTCCCCGGATTGTGTTACAAAAAGACGACGTTTCGACGGTTAACTCCATAGGTTTCTTCATGTCTGAATCCATTTGTAATGGTCAGCGGACAGATAGCTTTTGATAGCACAGTTATTTTGAAATAGATCAGTTGTACCGTGGCTTACAATTGTTGTACGAAACCTGATGAAAAAGCAGAGTCAGCGGTCGAAACGTTACGAAACCCGTGAAGATAACATTGCAGCAACACGCTGGGAAAGTCTCAACTCAGACACATGTAACTTTCTTACGTGACACCTTTCTTCGTCGCTAATAACATGTCTGTTTTTAGAGATTCTCGTTAAAAGAGAAACGGACCACACACAATGGATACTACAACGCGGGCAACCCATTTCCTTTTTGCTCTTTACAGTACACCCGAATAAAAACCTTACAATAATCAGGTCTGCAGAACAGAACACTTCCATAACTTCATAAACATAGTAAAATGCTTTTTGCCTGGAGACTGTTTGCGAACTGAATGGCTCGGCAACTTTCGGCAAGCGATGACCATGGAGGTTCTTACCTCCATGGCGATGACTCGCAAAGTGTCAGTTACACTGGCTGCCACCACAGCGCTGTTTGAATAACCAGCAAATTGCAAATAAATAACTGAATTTGCACTCAAATTATTAAAAATGATGTTTAACTGCGATGGAAGCTTAAAGAAAATTGCCTGTTAAGGAAGTAACTTCACACAAATACGGAGAGCAGAAGTTAAAAAAATATAAAAATAATATATATATATATATATATATATATATATATATATATATATAATTGAAGGCAGAGATATATGCGACGTTCATTTAATTTACATGTTTCTACTTGTTTATTTACCGCTATTAAATGAATAGATTCGTGTAAGGTGAAAAGAATCTGATATTTATACTCTATTCTCTGTAGCATTTACTATAACCAGATCACAACATACCCTAAGTAATTTTTTACAGTACGCAAGAAACAGAAAAATTTATTAAAAAGTTTACATGAAATCTAAGAAATAACGAAATATATGAAACAAATTGCTTTTTAAAATTATGCTTTTCTGAGAAACTCCTTCATAGGAATAAAAATTTTCGCCATTTTTTACTGTGTTTGTTGAAGTAATTGCAACTAGAACAAAATGAGAGGGCAGAGATAAGAAACATTACAATGGCAGCCAGAGAAGCGACGTCAATTACAAGTTTGCTTTAATCATTATATATTTTGTTTGCCTCGCATTGCCTGTTGTGTAAGAAGTAGTGGAAAAAAGAATCGACATTTTATTTTAAACAAAGATTTTTTTATTTTTTTAAATTTTTTTTTATTACGAAGTTATGGGTAAGCAATTTAAAAAATTAATTCAGTAGCCACGCACTCTGCCCGTGTGATGGGCTTAACCCTAGCTATTTACTAAGCCACGAATTTTCTGCTTTGTTATCAAATAACTGATGTTACTATTCATAACCGATGAATCAGGCATCGAGGCAATCCTGAATAGAATTACTCCTTCAGGGCAATGCCTTGGGAAATTCAACTGCCGTGGTTCGGAAACACAATAAGGGGGCATCCTTAAATTTCCGGATCCCCCCCCCCCCTTCTGGTGAGATCTGGTCAGTGAGACCCCCCTTCCAAAACCGGTTACACCCCTACTTTTCGACGAAATAACCCCCTAAAATCGACTTTCGCGTCATTTGTAGACCTTTTTTTTTTAGCTCTACAGTCCAGCTAAAATTTCCAAAACCTCAGGTGGGATTTCCGTTGACCCCCGCCCTCCTCCCCTTGGTGAGATTTCACCGCACCTCCCCCCCCCCATTTCACATCACGTAATTTATGGACGCCCCCTAAGCAGTATCATTTGCCGTGACTCCATACGCACTGCGGAAACGTTATTCCTAGATGTAGGTGCACAATCTGGTAGTTGGGAATAAAGCACCACCACTTCTCCTCTTTTTCAACCAAATGTCACTGGATAACTGTTTGTTTACCAGCTGCCGCGTAAACAGTGGAAGGCAAAAACCAACACAGCGCGATGACGTCATCCAGTCTTCTCGTTACCGAAGTGAAACTGTTTCAGCATTTTAATAGCCGAGTTCCAGGCTGCACTGAGTTGATAACCAATGTCCCTGTTAACTAATGGATCAGTTGTTCCGATTTCTTCAACTTATGTAATAACGCTGGCCCAAAAATTTTTGACCCGGGATTAAATTGTAGTTTTTGTTTGTTTTTTGTTTTCAAAATCAGTTGTATGACCTTCCTGCACACTGTGTTCGGCCACTGCAGATTTCTCTTCTTGCCCAAGGCGAACATTTATTGCGTGTTCAACATATCGCTGCACAATATACCGCTGCATTTCCGCGGCAGCGGGTGAACAAACTGTTAATCATTGACATTTGATTGAAAATGAGAGCTGAGATGGACGCCTGCGAAACGTCCCACAAGTGTGACATCTTAACGCGGCTGGAACCGCGGGAAGAGTGGAAAACTTCGATCCTAACTAAAATTACATAATATTTTACGCTTTAGCAGACGTCATGTTAGTAAAATATTCCACTTACTGTTGGGGGATTCGCGCTGCTTTCAACGATGTTTTATTTCTAACGTTTCGGTGCCCAAAATGGGGCCTTCATCACGGTAGAGTTTATGTATCCCTTCTTACGGCAGCGTCGGACAGATCAGTAATATAATATTTTACACTTTAGGTAAGCGTCATCTTAGTAAAATATTTCTCTTACTTTTGCGGTATTCGCGCTGCTTTCAACGATGTTTAATTTCCAACGTTTAATAAAATTACACATTTTCAAAGTTGTGGCCGCTGAACTGACAGACCTTTCCATCGAGATAAGTGCTTACTCTTCCTGCCGTGAAGCGACGTCGAAAATAGGAACTGTTTCAATCAGCGCTCGACAGGAGCTTCCAAACGAGTCGCCCAGTAAACTGGGTCGACGATCGTTTTTGGACTGGATGACGCTCTGATGGAAACCGGCGCACAGAGTGTCTCTTCGATAAATTCCCGACCGCGACAGGCCATCAGGGGCGGAAATCAGGTCTTAATCGAAACGAATGTAAACAGCATCGTAACTCATGGCCTGGATCGCGTCCAAGGAAATCCACGACCTGCGACATTAAGCGTGGCTCGCCGGAATGGATAGCGGCGCGACTTGGCCACACTCGCATCGAACGCCGCGCCTGGAACGCGTCCAGCAACAGAAGAAACACCCACAAGCTCCGGGGAAATAAACGTAAATTCTGATCAGGCCATCTACTTTCTCCTGAAGATGGAATTCTTTGGTATTGGGACTACATACACGAATGAACTGGGAGAAACACTGTACATATCAGCATCAGGAAAAAACTTCCACATCGAAAGGGATTTTTTCACCCCAACACAGCCGCATGATTGAAAATCATGAGTTACATGTGGCATTCATCATGTAATCTATCTCTAGGAGCCGACGTGCCAATTATAGAATGATGATATCCTCTCACATAAGCCAGAGACGGTAGCTACCTCACTACAGCCGAAGAAATTCAACCAGATGTGCCTTCACCTCAAAAGTATTCTTCTGTTTCTAATGAAGAAAAGAACATTTAAAACTTATTCACTAAACCATGTACTGCGTACGAAAAAGGACCATTTCGGCAAGCATGATTGTTTGAATCAGAATGAGAATGTACCCTGTTATAAAGCTGCATCTCTGAGGCAATGGTTCCTGAAATTGATTGGTCTGATCCCAGTGGAACATCATTGAGATGATTTAGAATGTCGACTTCGCTCCAGAACCCAGCGTCAAACATCACTACATCCTCTGGTTTCTGCTCTTGAGGAAGAATGGTATGGCTGCCATTCCTCCACAGACATTCAGACACTTCATTATTTTATTATTTATTCGTTGAAGCCAACTAGGACCACGTTAAGCCTTTGTGCATTTGGCAGCGAGTTTCGTCCTCTTTTGGACCCAGAACTCCTCCATTAGTTTTGAATGCGCCTGTTTGCGCTCCTCTGTCCAGAGTGTACCGCGTCTTCTGTTGGAGTGTTCGTCTCGGCTTGTCCCACTTGTCATTAACTTCTTCCGAAATATATCTCTGTTGAAAGCATTTTCTGGTTCTAGTCCCATCAAATTAAGATCTTCTTTAATATTTATGAACCAGGGCATTACAGTTTTGGGTCTGGAATCAAATAAATTAAAGATTTTTTTTCTTAGTCTGTTCTCCTCCATCCGTTTGAGGTGGCTATAGAATCGAGCCCGTCTTTTGCGGATTGTTTCAATGATTTTCTCTATTTTATGGTAGACTTCTTTGTTGGACGCCATTCTTAAAGTTGGAACCCAGAATTCCTCTAATAATTTCTCTCTCTTTTTTCTCCAGTTCTCCCAGAAGTCTTTTATCGGCATTCAGGATTTTTATTTATTTATTTTTTAAATTTTCTTTTAAATGGCATTCGGCAACTAAGGCCATGCAGCCAGCTCAATGTGAATATAATGTAACTTCCAGTGAATCAGTTTCTCCAGTATATATTGTAACTTTTAAGTATGAACACCACAGGACGGACACGACATTCACACACAATACACTTAAACACTCATACCCTCGGCCTGACTCAAACCGACGACCTTCGGCACGCGGGAGAGGCACCTCATTGAAAGTTTCCGCAACAGAATTAAAGCCGTTATAAAGCAAAAGGGTGGACGCAAACCATATTATTGTCCAATAATCTGGAATTTCAGATAGGTGTACAGATACTTTTGATCTCTGAGTGTGTCGCAAAGAAAGTGAGAGATACACAGCCACCCGCGGCTGCAGGACAGAATTCATTCGAGACTTGGCAGTTGAATGCGACGACTGAGGAGCTGAGTTCTGCCTTTCTCTGCAGGTGCCATCAAACAGACCCAGAGTGACCCTTGAGCACCGCGACATCTCCAGCAGACATCTGATCCCTTTGTGACTGTGTTTACAATGAATAATCAGTAATAAATCGTGTAGGGTATTGCGGAAGAGACTGACAAAATCGGTTACACATATCGACTAGGTAAGGATCGATCAAGAGTGTCGATATGGGATCTGACTGAGATATTTGTTGCACGATCGTCAGGGTTAAATGGCTCGATAGTTATGCGTCAAATTTACACTGTTCATTGCCGCTGCACAGCATGAATACGGTACTGTACAAACATACAAAGGATTTATAGTGAAGTCTGAGGTGTGATTTAAGGTGCTCTGGCACTTTTGAAGAATCTTTAAAACATAAAAAAATACTGACAAAATGATTGATGGCCTGACTATGACCTTACTAGCAACTGACGAAAAAGCAACTTTGGAAAAAGTGTATTAACTTAGTATTGTTATTTTACGTGTCCAGGACATAACATTACAAGTTGAAACAAAACAAATAAAATTAATTAATTAATATCAAGCTTATGGACTATAGAACACAATTAAATGGAATGTGACCAGAATTCCGCAATCCTGATTGCCCTTTCATTTTCCCTAAAAAGGTCGTCGATAGTGCTGGTTTCAGGCAGATTCCTGCATACAAGAAGATGTTGTGGGTCCTGCAGCTCACCACATTCACATAGTTTCGTTTTCAGTAGTGTAACCCCATTTTTTGATATTATATCTGCATTGGAACACATCCGTTCTTAATCTATTTAGTGCATTCCATGTGGCATATGGCTGATAACACCCCGCGGCCGGTGCCTCTTTGATATTCCTCCAGTGCCCTTCAGGCAACGAATTTCGCCATAGTTGTACACGGTATGTTCCACGTGAAGATGTTATGGCTGTAGTTGACTGGATGAAGCTCGTTCTTGATTTTAGTGTTGAGGTTCGTGTCCAGACAAAGAGTGTCTGGGGTCTGTTTCCTGTTTCCTCTTCTCCATCTCTACAGCTGTTTCCCTTCGAATGTCTGGTGGTGCTATACCCATGATTTGGTATATTTTGCTGACAGGAATTGATTTCAGGCAACCTTTTACAATGCGACTAGTATCATTCAATGCTATATCAACCTCCCTATCAATGAAACGTCTGTAACTTTACCAGACCCGATGGCTTTCATGTCGTAAGCGTTTATTATCGTCTGCGCAATCCACCCCCGTGGTAGCCACCTAGCCTAACCCGGTAATCCTAACGGGTATAGGGGATCTACAGTTTAACGTTGAATCGAAATCAGAGAAGTGTTCTAGCGTACTTCACATTACACAGCAAGCTGTGCCAGAGGTGAAGGTCGGGTTAAAAGGCTATGAAAATCCACGTGGAAATACTAATTCGAACCACGGAGCTTTCGATCTCAGTTAGAGGCCTTAACCACTGAGCCATCAGACCGCTCAATCTGCGACAGACTGCGATACGACTAGAGACGAAGACCCAGAGAGCCATCCATGCACGCGGTTTTAACTTCCGCCTCACACTACGTTTCCAATGGTAGCCCATTGAAGCGCCAACCCATGCAATCATCTATCCTACTTCGATTACCACTGGGCATTGTTAACCACCTGCCAGCTCCAGATTCTTCCCCTGGTTTCATAATATTGCAAGCTCGCTGCCGTCAGTTCATACTTAGAAAATTCTTGCTCCTTAGTAGAGAGATACCAGTGAATCACCAAAATCGCAAAGCAGTATTTATTTATTTATTTATTATTATTTATTGGCAAACGGACGGAGTCCACACAGCCAAGAAAGAGTACAATTGTTTTACATATTATGTTAAAAAGTTAGAAGTACAATCCTTAAAATACAAATATTTCTTACTTGATTCATATGTCTATATGATTTTCATTGGCAATCTATAAAGACTTATATAAATTTGTAGTTTCTCTTTATGAAGAAGGTGGTGTATCTTTGTAGGGAGCTCAGCCAAATATCTTTGTAAATCCGATATCAGTTGTGTGGATTAATTCCAATGGAGGTTGCACGCAAAAAAAGGTGGTCGACATCTTCCGAGCTGTTTCCATCATATTCGCAAACGGGAGAGCTGACTATGATTATTTTGAACACATGTGTTTTGAACCGCCCATGATTGAACTTGAGCCTTGTTATAAATGTTGAGAACCTTTTGGGAAGTATCCGATTGGATTACCAATGTACTCTCGGAATGAAGGGATGAATTTGTCTGTAATGGTGGCCTTTATGTACACAACCTGTAGACATCCTGAGTTAAGATTATCTCACTGCTCATATAAGAAGTCTAATTTGAACTCCGTAATTTGTGAATTCATCCATAATAAATGGAAGGTGATATTTTCAACAGTCGAAATTCAGTTACGAACCCCCTTTCATCGTCAGTACGGTAGCTCATTCTTCTTCCTATCATTTATCCCATATTGCAGGGTCTGTTTTGCTGGACTTCTTTTTGTATCTAGGCCAAGTTAGTGCATCTTCAGGTGAGGTATGTCCTCCCGTAAGGTCTGCAGCCAGATCTGCGGTTTTTTTTTATGGCTTTCGGTATATTGGGCCATACAGCCAGCCTGATGAATTGTTTCCAGATAATTAGACACACCACAGGACGGACATGACATTCACAGACACAACACAAACACCCATGCCCGCTGCCGGACTTGAATCGGCGACCTTCGGGACGCGGAGCTAGCACTCCTGCCCCTACGGTACCCAGGCCGGCAACAGCTCGTGGTTCCGTAAATCTTTGATATAAGGTACAGTGACACCTTCCGGTGGAAATTGATTTTTTTTTGCTTATGGCTTTACACCTTGAAATATCTTGGTTCTTTATGACCAGAAACATTCAAGTTCTCTTCTGCATGAGATGCATGATTCAGTTGCTCAAATGTATTATGGATAGTTTTAGTCCGCATGGACAGGTGTAAATTTTACCTTACACATTCTAATTACAAAAATGAACTCTAATGCAGAATTTAAAAAAATATCAATTTATAAAATATATCACTGAGAGAAATACGTGTTTATTAACATTACATCAAAAATGAACTCAGCCAGTAAATGCAATTCTACCAATGTTTAAATTGTTCCCGGCTAGGGTCAGAATGAGACTAATTCTCTTATATTGCGTATCAGTTCAACATTGTTTGTCAGGGCCAAGAAAACTCGGCTATAAAAGGGTTCAAATTAAAAAATGTCGCTTATCAGTTCCATTGCGATGTTGGCTGGAGACTACGCGCTGGAACGGTCTCCTCTCGACCATCTGTTTCCTTCTCGAAACAGACGCTCATCACAACACGGAGAAACAACCACGACAGAAAGATGCCGTGAAGAAACGTGGCGACCACGTTTTTGTCCACACGCACAAACCACACGTGCGTACTCTCCGGGGTTCCACCCGGCAGTGTCCTCTCTACAACTTGTCCACTCGCACCCCCTACAGCCTACGAGAGCGCAGGCTCTCTCTACATCAAACTAACGCCGGCAACTTGTCGACAGACAGGAATGTGCCACCTTCCGCTTTCTCACAAAACGGTTCGGCGTGCTCTGAAGTGTGTTATACATAACTGCATAATCGACGAAACCAACGGTGGTGGAGACAGGACATTACAGTCTCATCGACGTTGAGGTTATTAGAGGCAGGAAAGGATTGGGGACAAGGAACGGGAAGGAATTAAGTCATGGCTTTTTGAAGGAAGCATCCCAGTATTCGCCATGAGTGATTTGGGGGAAACCATTGCAAAACCCAAATATGGATGCCTGGACGGGGATTCGAACCAGCACCAAGCGTGGTGGGTGAGCGGTTATCACTCTGGCCTCGCATTTGGGATGACGCGGGTTCGAATCCCGGTTCGGGCATCCAGATTTGAGTTTTCCATGGTTTCCCCAAAACACTCCAGGCGGATACCGGGATGTTTCCTTCAAAACGCCATTGTAACAGCCCTCAAACCTAAAATTAAATGGAATTGTAGTTTATGTATCATTTGTAGTAAGCTAGAGTTTGGTTGAATATGATCTGGTATGTTTGTTTCACAATTAACTGTAAATCAATGTATATAGACTTTGTTTTATGAAAAGAAATTATTTAAAGGCCATTTAATATGTTTAAGAACAGAATAATGCAAGAGAATTACTTAAATGTTGGTAATTCCAAGTATTAATGCAAGTTACGATGTCTAAATGATAATTTGCTACAGTTTAAAATGATTTCTGTAAATAATTTTGTGTTTAAGTATCTGTAATTTCCATTTCTGACCATTTTGTAATGATGTTAAATGATTATGTATCAATTCTGATTGTTTTTAATATGTTTCAATTGTGTAAGTATTTGTTAATGTTCGAGAAATATCTGGCGGAAGCTTTTAGAGAGTTCTAGAAATTTCGATAGAGCCTATATAAAGAAATCAGCAGAAGGACAGTAGTAGTTTATACAGATTCAATTTGAGACTGCCAAGGACTACGTTAGTAGATGCGTTGAGTGCAATCTCTGGATTGTATCTATGCCTGTAAACATTATCGTTGACGTGTTTTCTGAAAATAAACGAAAGTTTAAACTGAAATACATTGTGGAATACTTAATTATCACATTAATTAAACCACGAAGAATCTGACATGGCGACCGTTCAAGGGACAAAAAATCAGACATCTATGAGATGCTAATTTTCTAAAAGAATCAGTGTGGATCGGCAATACGCCAACCAAATCTTCGGAGAATTACGACGGTTCGAAACATTGTTCGACGCTTGGAATCGACGGCAGTTTCATGGGTACAACGAGTTGATAACGCAACACTCATCGGAGATTTTGCTTCGACGTCTGGAATCGACACTGATTTTCCGATAGTAAGCGAAATTTTTTTCGGCCTCAGGATACCAGCTTTCTTCGACACTAAAACTGGATGCTTGGAAAATCTACGTATTTTCGAAGTGTAGGGGTTTGGGCATCCAGATTTGAGTTTTCCATGGCTTCCCCAAATCACTCCAGGCGAATACCGGGGCGCTTCCTTCAAAAGGCCATGGTCAAATTCCTTCCCGTTCCTTGCTCCCAGTCCCATTCTGCCTCTAATGACCTCGATCTCGACGACGCGTAAAGCCATCAGTAAAAAAAAAAGTCGAACCGGTGTCCTCCAGAATACGAGGCCAGTGCCTTATCGCTCACCCATCAAGCTCGGTGTAGAAAAGGGCTCTTGTGACGTGACACTTCATCTAAGCAATGTTGACTTTGTTTCGGACGTCTGGGAGCGTCCGACCATCCGAACAGATGAGTATTCCCAGGTATTTGAACTCACATGACTTACAGAGCTCAATTCCATCGAACTACGAAACACCTTTAATGTGCACAAAAATGTTATATCTAACTATTCAACTGAACAATGGAATTGTATATATGTAGATTTCAACGCAGAATAACGAAGCATGCTTTTTAGGGGAGGAAGACAAATCTCGAGGCTTCGTTTGCAGCAACTGGTGGCGGGTCGCATCCGATTTCTCGGTCAGCACATGTCGGTCGGCGTCCAATTTCCGGGCGGCCCGCCATTGGCCGCGGGTCGCTTCGGAGGGCCATGAATAATTTATAGTTTGCGTGGGCGCGCGGGCAGCTCATCTGCATAAACTAGTGCAGCGTTGTCTCACTCGCCTCAAACAAGCTGGCGTGTCCGCTATTTCGTCTTCTGTCCGCTTTGATATCAGACAGAAAGGTAAGTACCTGCTTTAACAACAGCGCTAGGTAAGCATTCTTCAGTTCGCTTAGTACCCCGACACAATTCACTTTCGTTGTGCTCTTGATTTTCGCCTCCTTTTTAGCGAACGTCAACAATGTTTACACTGTGATCTTATGATCATATTTATTTCTCGACGATCCTGGTATTTGGGGAGACGCAAGCTCAAATACTAGTACGGCTAACCACATTTGTGTTTTACAAGTATTCCCGAAATCTCTCCGGGCAAATCCCCTGGTATTGTTGCTGCAATAAGACATGACAGAATAATTTGTTCCCCATCCTCTCCCGACCTTAATGACCTTGATAATGTGTGCAGACAAAAAACTTTGAAGATGTAGGAATATGGCAGGAGATTACAACGCAGAATAATGCAGTATGTTTTTTGGCAAAGAAAGACAAATCTTGAGGCTACGTCTGCGAACATGATTCTTTGATGAAAGTGCCGACACTAAATTCTAGAAGATATGGTAATATTCCAGTGATTTGTAGGGTCCCTGTAATTTTACCGTGATTTGAGTTTGTACGATAACTGCCTCGTCACCCATGCGATTGAGGTAGTACTTTACTTTAGTGCGTTTCTGGACACTGAAATTAAACTTCTTCCTCCAACTTTCAGCAGCTTTCTCAGCACTGTCCTTTGATAAACAAATTAAGTCCTCTCGATTCCCAGGTACGTCTAAACAGGTGGTCGGGTTAATATCTTCTCAGTCCAGTACTCAGCGGCTTCCACAGCGTTGTCCTTTGGTAAGATTAAATTCTGCTGATTCACAGGTTCGTCTAAGGATGTACAAAGGAGTAGATGATAATGTGTCTGCATTGATCCACATTCGCATGTTTCGTTCTTTACGTAGCCCCAGTTCGTCAGGTTGCTTTCGCATTTAGAGACTCCTGCCCAAAGGGCGATTAAGTGCCCTCCATGTGACATACCTTAAATTACCACCACAGGACACTAAAGTGATTAATACAGTAACACGGCGCGAGACATGCTGGGGTGGCGAACATAGCAAGGAATAGCCAGGGATACATTGGCACAGCGTACAGTCACGCCGAGAGTGGCGTCAGAGTGAATTACTTCCGTAATATCGGAAACTGCGAGGCCGAATGGTTTTACTGTATCCGTGAGAAGCATTTGTCATTAAACATCCTCTGATTGGAAGACCGAAACTTTCTGAAGATTACTGAGGACATTAAATTTATTGCTGGTTTATACTTTGAAAATTCGTATAGTATATGCGTGGTTTTTTGTTCCCACTTGGAAGAATTCATTTATCGATGTTGGAATATTATTCTGTCAACATCAAACACTGTACATTTGGGTCGGTGGCCAAGGATAATTGTCCCTATGAGATTAAATAATCATCTGAGCTATGTTTTAAATAGGTGTTGGGAAGGATATAGCTGTTTATCCTGTATATCTATCTTATTACCTTGATTAATGGCATAGTGGCTGTTTATATTAATTATTGAACTATGGAATATTTTTTGAGCACAATACATTCTTTCTAGGAACAGTAAAGCAATTAGTGTTGTGATAAATTGAATGTTAAAAAAGAGTCTGTGATTCTGATGGCACGAGTGAAACCTTATTATTATTAATTTAATTGACATGGAGTTCACGCTCCGGTGGCAATTCCCTTTCAATTAATTACCCCTTTTTTTATCATTATCTTATATAATTCGAGTGTTAAATTCCTTCCCCATCTACTTTTGGGATATACAAATTTTAATTTTAAATTCTTTCAGAGTTTTTGGTAAATTATTCATCATTTAACTTGGTAATTTGTTCCTATCTCTGACAGCCTGACCCACTAAAGAAAATTTTGCTACTCCCTTACGCATGACATCGAGTGCCAGTTTGTGCTGAAGGTCATCTTTCCCCTTCCATGCACTATTCCTAATTCTTCGACCAATATCCTACCCAGCCCCATTATCAACATATGCCCTGTACATTTCCAGCACTCTCTTCACTGTCCTCCAATGACTCCCAACCCAGCTCCTTTATCACATCAGATACTGACTGGGCCCTGCGGTAATTTCCACAAACAAATCTAGCTGCTCTCCTTTGCACGCCCTCCAACTCCTGTATTTGATACCAAAAATGTTGGTCCCAATCTAAACCGCCAAATTCAACCAATGGTCTGACCAATATTTTGAACCACAGGTCACTAACATCTTGGGTACATCCTCTTATCACCTTCTCCAGTAAATGAAGCATTTTTTAACCTCTCCCTACCACTTGCACAGTTTTTTTAAGATATGGTTAGCTAACAGTGAGATATTCTGAAAAAAAAACCTCATGATAGAAGGAAAAGTTGATGTCAACGTCCACGTAGAAGATGTCAAGAGTGATGGCTAGATTGAGGAAAACAAAAAACGGACAGTAGCATAGGAACTGAAGATTTGAACCGTTTGGGACACACTGTGAAGTTTCTCATTTGATGGGTCATTAACTTTCAACATTGAAAGATGAACCGCAGATCACCATCGAACGTTTCAATTTTCTCCTGGGGACTTTCACTTTCCGAGGCAGTATGTATTTTAAAAGTGAGACTCCATCTTCTCCTGGCTTCTTACGCCTGTCGTAATTTTTATGGGGAGCGAACGTATTGCTACTGATCCGTAAACCGTGTATCTTGTGTTCCGTATGACAAGTATTTTTTGTTCGTTTGTGATATGTTTAATTTATGAAGCGGAGATTGGGGACCGTCCCAGTATTCGCGGAGATGACTGCAGAAAACCATCTAAAAACCAAAATCAGGACGGCTGGTACTGCATTGTAGGGCATTAGCAATCTGTATGTATTTGTTACGAGTAACGAATACATCGCCTGCCTCGAAGTACCGAGACGTTAACTCACAAATTCATTTCGTTACTCTAATTCGTCGTATGGATATCAGTTTGACTCAATAAACGAACAAATACGACGCATCATGCGTGGAATGGAACGGTTCGCCCAGCGAATAAATGAATCTGAACGAAAGAATGAACATTTGAGCGTATTTCTGGCAATTTTGATTTGAATTCGTTTCGTTACAAAGGAAAATATGTAAGTTCAAATGTGTTGCGCGTACATTATTTTAATATAATTAATTTCATTTACTGTTAAGTGTTGATATTTTTAATGAGGTAAGTAATTTTACAACATTAAGAGTTACTTTGAAATTTTTATTTTGTTAAACATTAAAATTTGCAGAGCATAATATGTAAATATAAAATTTGGATAGATAATTTGATATGGTTATTTCGTTTTTATTGTACATACGTTAGTGAGATTTTATTAATTTAAAACATTTATGGAATAAGTTTATTCTAAAATGCGATATTCTAAATTCTATTTCATTTTACAGTGCAATTTACCTAAACAATTTACTTAAACTTTACAAAGTACGAACAAAGTCATCCCGTAACCCGTACGCGACGCGACTCGATGCGACGCTTCATACTAGCGCTCTATTGTACCATTAGTAACGAGTAACGAAACGATACGATAGTAACGAAGTCGTTCCGTACGCGGCGAGACTCGATACAATGCTTCATGCTCAGGGCCGGTTTAAGAAATTTCGGGGCCCCCTGCGAAGTTTGATTTCGGGGCCCCCTACTTCTTTTCTAGAAGTAAAATTTTCGTGACTTTATATACATATACATACACACACACACACACACATACACACACACACACACGAAAATCCTACTGAATTGTAAAAAAAAAAAAAAAAAAAAACATCACTTTTCTTGCTTTATAAGCAGAGAATACCTTCACGAACTTCTCCACATCGAGGGAACGCGCAATTTGCCTTTCCAATGTTATTATGGCAAGATCTCTTAACCGCTTGTTGCTCATTGAAGATCTGAGATAGTTTTTAATTATCTTTAACTTGGAGAAGCTACGTTCTGCAGAGGCAACAGACACTGGCAAGCTTAAAAAAAGTTCTTAACGCAATTGATACATTTGGGAAAATTTCTTGCAAGTTGTTTTCGAAGATGTACTTCAAAACATGTGTTGTTGGTTTCTTGTGGAAGCATAGGTGACAACAGTTCCAATTCATTTCCAAGAGCCTCTGAATTTAGATCTTCTGAATGTGTTGTAGCGTCTCTCAAAGAATCTGAAAGTTTCCTGTATCCTGTGTTGAGATTGTATTTATTTATTGCCAAGTTCTTAATGTCTAAAATAATACCGAACACGTCGCAGATCGACAATAGGCGTATTCTGTCCTGTTTATGGGAAAATAGGATCAACAATGAAGGTGCTGTCGACACTAGGACTATTGTGAACGCAGCTCGTTAACATTCTAAACTTGTAGATTATTTATTTTATCAGGAAAATTGTTAATTAAGTAAGGGCAAATTTTGAAGAGGATCGTGGCGGGGCCCCCGTGACTGCGGTTTTTGCGGTCGCGTTAAACCGACCCTGTTCATGCTAGTGCACGATTGTATCAAAAGTAATGTTACGATTCGATAGTAACGAGCACTGATTGGTTTAGTAACGAATACATACGGGTACACAATTTCTCGTTGCTTTTGCAGCTCTACTCCATTACATCTCTCACATCCCGTGCGGTGTTGCCTTAACGCACGGCTATCCACTACAGACGGTGTACGAGGGTTGGAACTTTAAGAGTGGCAACACTGCTGTAGAAATACCACACAACAGAATCAAATAATGTCGCTAACGCCACACGTTAGTTACATCACAGCAAATGGACCCTTCCATTCCACATCACCTGCATGCGCTGTGACGAGAAGAAAAGATCTTCGGTCTTATGTAGTGTTGTCACGATTTAAAAATAAAATAAAAAAAAGAGTTGAATAAAGACACAGTAGAGTTATCAAGGTCTTCAGTAGGCTTGTGGAACATCTGCAATGCCTTACAGAACAGCTGCGTGACAAAAAAATTTCTCTGGTGGTTTGCCGGATCAGTTCTTCCAAGTGCGACGTTTCGACAACAGCCTATGATGTCATCATCAGGCGTAAAGGTCGACGTTAACAGTGCGACAGCAAGTCACCGACTGTCGCAGTGTCAGCTTCGATCTTTTCGCCTGATGAATACAACAGAGGCTGTTGTCGAAATGGCCCACATGAAAGAACTGATCTGGCAAAACACCCGAGAAGAATTTTTGTTATCTGTACGCCAGGAAAGACTCAATTCCCACATCAATATTAGAGATGTCAAAGTGAATCTACATTTCTATGACACAAGTTGGTGAAAGGATTACGAGTGAGAAATGTGACTCTGTATGATTCGTGTCGCCCGTCGGTGTGTTTGTACAGCCAGCCGCTGCCGCCGATGCAGTAATTATTCGTTTACGGGGGCGGCCCGCTTAATGCTCGACTTGGAGCCGCGCCGCAAGAGCCCTCCGCGGCCGCTATCGGAAGTCGATACTCGAGTGGTCTAGGGTCGAGCACGCCCACACGCAGCGACACTTTAACGGCCATATCGATACTCAGCAGCTCTAAAGAGCACCCACCCAACAAACATATTAGTACTGCAATCTCCAAGAGAAGATTCTTTTTGTTTTGGATTTTAGGACGTCCAGGTCATTACAGGCTGGAGAGGACTTTTTGCATGGAACGGGAATGAATTCGACCATAGGATTTTGAAGGAACCATCCCGGGATTTGAATGGAGAAATTTTGGAAAACTAAAAAACATGAAATCGAATAGCCGGACAGGAATTAGTTTTAGTGTTACCGCTCACCAATAGGCCTCGTTTTGTTTGTATGACTGTAAGTTTGTGTGTATGTTGGTTTGGGTTAACTTGGACCACGTTAAGCCTTCGCTTAGCTAGAATTTTGCTGTGGATGTGCTACAACTAGGGTTGTTAGCCCCACAGGGGCCTTCAGTTTAACGTGGAATCCGAACCACGGAACGTCCTGGCGTAACTTATATGATCAAACACAGCTCTCAAAATTCCTGTGCCTACAGGGATTCGAACCCTGGAAGCAAGCGCTTTAACCACCAAACTTCAATTTAAAAAAAAATCCATGAGCCCTTATCAGCTGTACTCAAATTGCTGAAATAAAAACGTATATTTCAGTTCAAGTGAATAATACACTTTGAATAAGGTAATTCGGTTTTCAATGATAGTAACATAGAAAATGTGAAAATTTTAGGTGGGAAACGTATTGCTCTTAAGAGGTAGATGCCTGCGATCGACATCGTGAGGTTAACTACCAGATAACTGACAAACATGAAATAACTAGTTGTTACCCGCGACATCGTACGCTTGGACTTAGAATATTATTGCTAGGATTTGATATAGAAAACTGTAAGTTACGTAAAATGTGTCCAAACGCGCTGATCATACACAAATTGACTGCGAGAGAAACAACATCTGAGCGACCGATATAACATTACAGAGACATACACACGATATTCGTCTGTCTATCACAGCTAGGTTAGTTTTCAAAGTTTCAAGACGAAATATGTTATTTATCGCGAGAAACGTATCCTAAGACCTTCCTTATTATACACAGTACTTCCTTTTTAATTTTCGCCTAGATCGGTTTAGTCATGTAGTCATGGAAATGTAACAAACAGACAGAGAGGCAGAGTTACTTTCGCATTCATAATATTAGTTAATATGTTAATGTACAAGGTTGACGGCTTCAGTACAAGATTGTCGACAGTTAAGTTGGCTATCCTGTAAGCTGGATTGGGATAGGGTGAACATCATTGATCTTAGAAAATAGTGATTGTAACAAAGTTATAGCGAAAAGACAGAGAGGCAGAGTTACTTTCGCATTCATAATATTAGTTAATATGTTAATGTACAAGGTTGACGGCTTCAGTACAAGATTGTCGACAGTTAAGTTGGCTATCCTGTAAGCTGGATTGGGATAGGGTGAACATCATTGATCTTAGAAAATAGTGATTGTAACAAAGTTATAGCGAAAAGAACAATGAATCGAGTCTGAGTAGGGAAGACTGTTTTAATTTAGTGTATATTCAAAAGCAAAATGATTCATGCAGTCTTTGAAATAAATGTCAAATAGTAGAAAACGTGAGGTGAGTTATTTAACGTGAAGTGCATTGTTTTCAAGGCAACTCCTTATTTAAACCAGCAGAGAGGAAGTTATCGTTCGCCATTTTTGGTTATATTTCAAGATGCAACAGATGTACAGTCAAATACCAAGAACGAGTCTAGTTAGAGGATTTATCTCTCACAACTTGCACGGGGATAGACAGAAATGCGTAGCCACAAAAATATGGATACGTTTCCCTGTGGAGTCCCAAAACGTTAAGCTTTAGCTCATGAGCCCACAACAACGTAGTGGATGTTAGTGATAATTTACCAGCGTCTACGTTTTAGACGACTTTAAGATAGTTTATACATATATATATACGAGTATAAACATAATAATGGTAAAACACGATGGTTTGCTGATGTTATACGTCTTAATTTTCACTGCATAATTTACCATATAAATACCTGTTGTGCTGTTAATTATGAGTTTAACTGTTATGTTCATTAATCTGTTGTTGTTGTTTGTTTGTCTATTTATTTTATTTTTGGGTGCTTTAGGGTGCCTCTACGTCTAGGTCAATAGCGCCCTAACCCGTTTGTACTTATTATAGTATTAATTAGTATGTTTTATACTAACAATGTTCGGGATCGGCATAGTTATTTAATTAATAAAATTTTTAGGAGGGTGGATGTGAAAATTCTGATGTTTTATACAGTTTTATTGGATTATCGTAAACGTCCTCAATCACCATCCACTTGGGCCAATTTCGCTACAATTCTCGAAATTTTTGAAAAAATAAAATAAACGGGATAATTTTACGCGTAAATATTTCTCAAGGCGGGTAAGGAGGGAAAAGAGGTTGAATTTTTATAAACCAATTGTAGTAATTATTATTCCCGTTGTTTTGAAGTACACGGGTGCAAAGTTTCATCAAGCTGGGATAACAATTGTGGGTTTGTCTGCCGTTACACCAACTTTAGAACAACTTTTAAATTTCAAGTTCGAATTTTCGGTCACTAGTTGTCCGACAGGAACCAGTCCAACGCCAATAAACAAGAAATTTTGTTGGTTTTCAGATTATTACCATCCAGTTATGCCGATTTTCCTACCGTTTCTGAGATATTAGCAGAAATTAGTGTAAATTTTCCTCAAGGTGAGTGATGGAAGACAGGGGTTGGGTTTTTGTAAACCGAATGTAGACATTATTTTACCCATTATTTTAAATTATACGTGTGCAAAGTTCCATTGAGATCGGATAAAAACTGTGGATTTTTATAAAGAACATACAAATACATACACACGCATCTACATAGGATCTTTGATGCAGCTATTTTTGAATAAGAAATATGACGGCTGGCAGACCTGTGTTTTGTTTATACCAAAGACTCGAGTAGTAGCAAGGAAGAAATTCTTTACGTAAGATCCAAGTTTCTCTTGGCGTTGGGAATTAATAAAGTCCTCTCTGGTGTCTCCGTCGCCATCTTCTGGTGAAGTCACCCGACAGGACTTTATTAATTAAGAAATACTTTATGATAGGGGAAATATAATACGGTTACTGACTGACTGAAAAACACATTTGGATTGCGAGAGGTACAATTTACTGTAAAATCGTCTTTTGTGAAACAGTACTCCTTTAATCTAGGGCGGAAATTGAGTATAATCTACTATAAGTGTGGTTTTATCTGTGCAGTGATTACATTACGTTCAGAATACGACGAAAAAAAGGCTAACTTGCGCAATAGGTGCTGAACATTTTTACCATACGTCGGCGGTTTGTTCTCTAATCTAGACCACGCCAGGTAAAGAGGAGACAAGTAACGGCCTGTCACGGCCACCTAGACTAGAGCAAAACTGTAGATGGCCAGAATCTACTGTGCTGCTAAGCCCAAAAAAACATCCAAAGTAAGGAGGTGCTATATTTTACCGTTTTGGTTCGTCAGAACTCACAAAGAGCACATTGAATCCTCCAATGATGCTCTGATACACTGTCCAAGAGAAATTCACGAATTCTTTTCTTGATAATTCAAGCTTTTGTACCAATTTGAGAACTAAGAAATGAAACAAGACCCAGCTGAGCTTTGCTCGTTAATTCTCAGATCACCACAGAGTCTTCTCTTTGACAGAGGAACTAGCTGGAGGGCGAGGCTTTGAAGGCAGATTATGGACTGCTCTTTAGCCGGGGAGGCAGCCAGCGTGTAATTTCAATAAACTTCTAAGGTTCTTGTTTACGGCCCTTCCAGAAATATTTAATCAAGTTAACAAGTTTTAATTAACGACCTGCCTAGGTTCCGGCCCCAGCTGGAAGCCTTTCTGGCCATCTCCCAGGAGTCAGGCGGCGTTTTGCTGGAAGGCCTCGAAAACACAACAGCGAGCCGAAAGAGGCATAAAGATGTCTGTACAAATTAAAGAATGTTTCAATTAGAGCGCAAGATTTGAATTGCACGCCAATTTGGCTGTTATGGTTCGATAGATCGATAGTTATATCAGGTCGATAGGAGACAGGAAGGAGATAGTAGAACCGTAGCGCTACATGATACAACAACGCGTCCTTATTGTTAAAATTTACTGTCAAAATGGTGCATGTTTGATTGCCACGATTTATAAAGTGCGTTCAATTTTCGGTTGAAATAACGTTCCGAATACATAAACGTTTAGAAGAAAATATAGCGGCATTTCGCGAGAGTGTGTACGAGAGTCCAGGGACCTTGATTTTTCATCGTGTACAACAGCTGGATATTTCAACAGGACTCTTCACTGTATTCTCACTGAAGATATGCCTCTCCATGCTTAGAAAATCCAAATGACACAATAATTTATGCCAGAAGACAACGCATAGTGAACAGACTTTACCAATTGGATCATTAAATAACAAAAAATGAATGCCGACTTTATGCACAAAATCATATCCAGCAACGAGGACAATTTTTTTTACTTAGGTTGCTTCATTAATAGCTAAACTCGCCGGATTTCGGACTAAAAAAATTCACGAATAATTCATAAGAAACAAATTCATCTCCAACATGTCACTGGTTGGTATATATTGCCAACTGGAGGAATCATTGGAACACTTCTTTGAAAACGAGGCAGGTGATGCAGTAATGATAAATGGCGAACGTTATCGTAACATGATAACTCAGTTCTGTGGGCATCAATCGGAAAGAATTGCTCTTGAAGAAATGTGAATTCAGCATGACAGTGCCACTTGACATACCTCCCGTGCAACAATGACGATCTTGCACAAGTCTTTTTCTGGTCGTGTCAGTCATTTACCGAAGTGTTGTTGATACATAATTCCCAAATGTGTACATTATAAATCAGTAGATACTTCAGTACTTTGTTACAGAAAACCATGTATTATCTGGAACTCAAATCATCCGCTCTAATTGTAACAGCTTTTAGTTACATGAAAATTAATGTAAAGGTAATTAATATCAGATTGTACTTAAGGAAAGCTACCGACTGACAAGGAATACTGATAGCGGAGAGCGACCAACAGCAATGAGTATATATAAAATGTCGATAACATGATGAACAGGCGAAGGAAAGGATTAGAAAAATAGAAGTCATGAATTTTAATTATTTAGCTTATGACAATAATAAAACTGATAGAATATCAACAATGTGTCATTCTAAGACAATAAACAATACACCTGAAATAAAAGTTTAAATTTATCTTTATATATATAAAAATCTCGTGTCACGATGTTCGTCCGGGATGAACTCTGAAACTACATAACCGATTAAGATGAAATTTGGCTTACTGTGTGTAATTTAGTCCAACTTAAAAGATAGGATAGTTTTTATCTGGATTATAGATCTCAATATTTATTATTTGCCAAATAAATGTTCATTAAATGTTTGTCATAGGACATTGGTTTGTAATTATTTGTCAGCCGTTCAGTCTAAGCGGTCTGCTGGCTCAGTGGTTAGGGTGTCTCACTGGTGATGGAAAGGTCCCCGGTTCGAGTCCCTGTCTTGGCTGTGGTTTTTATAGACACTTAACCCGGCATTAACATCCGGCGTAGCATGCTGTGTAAGGTGAAATACGCCAGGATGGTAATGTGGTTCGGATTCGATGTTAAAATGTAAGTCCACTGTACCAGGCAGGATGGGCGGGTCAGGTAAAGGCGGCTACGACAGGGGCAGAAAGCCGAGCCAGTAGAAACCATGTCACCAGGTCATTACGACCACACGAAATTATTATTATAGTTCCATAAGTTTCTAACAGATGGCGATGTGTTAACTTATCGATACAACACTTGGTTAGCTAGGTTGGTTAATCATCCAGTACATCACGTTCTGTTTAAATTTATTTATGCTACAGTTTATTCCTAACAGATGGCACTGTGTTAATTTATCGATACATCCAGTAGATGGCGTTGTATTTCGATTTATTTATGCTACAGTCTATTCCACGCCATTTGTGTGAGTTTCTTCAATTTTAATTATGCTGTGTATTGTGTTATAATTATACTGTATTGTTGATCATCGTTTGTGTGTCATTATACCTAACGACAAAGTTATTACACACATGAATATAACATTGAAGAAAACGTTACAATAAATTCGATTCGTGTAAGTATTTCTCGCCAGCTTATCATTTTTCTTCTTCTTTTTGTTGTGGTCAGCTAGAGACAACGTGTTAATTTCAATTCCTCTCCTGTTGTTTTTTCTTTTTTCCTCCCCAGTACTCCTTCATTATTGCACTCCTCTCTACCTTTGAATCCTGCCATATTCAAAGTCTGCTATCGAAAAAATTTTCTTTCCATACAGTTCACTGGTATAATTTCGTTTCAAATCTTTCTAAACCTCTTGAAAGCCTGGTGTCATCCATGCTATAAATGTATCGAAAAAAAAATTCTTCTTTTTCTGTTATTTTTTCAATGTTATTATATATTTCCTCATTAGTTCTTAACTTACATTTTACTGTAATTTTCGATGGACCCAAAAATTCCTGATTCACCATTGTATTATTGCACATATAGCTACATTTAGAGAAAGAGAACGAGAGAGACAGCAAATCAGCCGTGCTTTAACACGTGTATCATTTGTTCGTCTTGCGTTCCAAGATGCACCAGCCATTGATTACTCTGCACATTCTAAAATTGCAATCGGTGCAATGAACAAAATATCTCAATATATCAGGCGTTGAAATTCCGCAATGAAGCAGCCGGCATGTGTTGTGCATCAGGAAAAGTTGTATTATTACCGCTACCCAATCCACTAGAACATTTACAATCCTTCTTGCTGGCGAATCAAACGATTCGAAATTGTTTCTGCCCAAGACACGCAAATTCAATTCTTGCTTCCAGATGACGTCTTTTGGGGCAGCAAAAATTTGCGATCTCACATCTGATGGACGTCATTTTGAAATTAAATTCAAAATACAAGGACAGGTGTACCATAAGATTGGGTCCTTGATACCGATGCCAAACGATGACCCGAAGTTTCTCCAAATCTATTGGAAATTGTGAGGAACGCTTGAAAACTAGGTGCCACTATAATTTCATCGAACAAGCAGAAGAGATAGCAATTGTGGTATTGTTGGAAATTTTTTTGAAAAATAATTATGAACTTTTTCAATTGTGTCGCCACAATTAAAAAATGACAAGTATCAAATTGTTATCAAAGCTGACAAATTACTATCAGGAGAACACGCTGGGAGGTCCAACGCGCCAACCATAGATGAAGTTGCAGTTTTTATGGTTGGTGACTCAGTTGATTAAAGTCACACTTCAAGATAGAACTGTTGGTATAATTTCGTATCTACACCGTTCGTATGACGCACTCCAGTATCCACTGATATTCTGGCAAAGGCAGGATGAATATCACATCAACATGAAACAGCGTGATCCAGTTGCTGGTAAATTTAATATTCAACTATTTAATTCGTTATTTTATTAGTACAGTAGACCCGCGGTATTTCGACCAGGGGCCGGATTATAGTGGGCCCACTATATTGATTTTTTTATTCTTACTTTTACTATCTAATTTATTATTTTTTTCAGGTATTAAAACAAATAAAAAAGTTACTTCAATGAAGTACTATGCCCTCCGATTGATGATTAGACGTAATTAGGATAATAACTATACCCTTCGATATCGTCAACTGTGCCATCAATACGTCGTGGATATGTACGCCAAGGTTGAAAACAAGCTTTTGCGATTTATTCCATACAAACAGACTAAATTACGATCGGAGAAATACATCCTCTTATTTATTTTATAAATATCAATTTTTATATAATTTCAATTAATTAATTTGTAATAAAATGTAAATTAAAATTTTTTATGATCGTTTGTCCTTAATTTCAACTTTCCGTAACTCTTTACCAATTACATTTGAATTTCCAAATCGGCTACAGTGTTTTTGTCTTTATTAGTGAATATTAATTTGATTACTTTAGGGAGTTTAGAATAACATTAATCCAACGTACTATAATTACTAAGTCACAGCAACGCGTGACCGGGTCAGCTAGTAAATCTATATTTTCCAACCGCTCTGTATCATTGCTAGGTACTTCAATAAATGTAAATATCTTGGCATTACATTTGATAACAAGCTTAACTGGGCAGGACACATTGGACAGGTGGTAGGAAAAGGTTTCAAAGTTCTGCACTTGTTGGAGAGAGTGATGAGGGGATGTACGAGAGAAGTAAAGGAACTGGGTTACAATACTTTGGTCAGACCATTGCTCGAACATGGTAGTGTAGTATGGGACCCACATTTTGAGTATCAAATACAGGAGTTGGAGAAGGAGCAAAGAAGTGCTGCTAGATTTGTTTCTGGAAATTATCGCAGAATGCAATCAGTGACAGATAGGATAAGGAGCTGGAATGGGATTCATTGCAAGAGGATGAGGAGGGTCATGGGAGTGTACAGGGCGTATACTGGCGATGAGACATGGAAAGATATTGCAGTAGGTATGAAAAGTAGTGCATGGAAGGGAAAAGATGACCATGTCCACAAGTTGGCACTCGATTTCAGGCACAAGGGTGTGGGAAGATTTTCTTTTTTAGGTAAGGGTGTCAGGGATTGGAATGAGTTACCAAGGGGAATAATGAATAACTTATCGAAAACGTCAAAAGAATTTAAAGTTAAAATTTGTAGAGGGCAAATGTAGGTGGGTGCAAGATAGGGGGAAGTTGGGTGTGTAGGGAAATTGTCATCGGAGCCTGTGCTCCATTGCAATTAAATTTAATTAAATTATACAAAGTTTTCTACGCCCTCTTACTACATTCAGTGACAATGTCGCGGATCGTATGACGTGGTGCACCACAGTCACGGGCGGGTGAGGTTCTCACGCCCACCGAGCGTGGTGGTGTAACGGATAGCGTTCTGGCCTCGCATTCGGGAGGACGGCGGTTCGAATCCCCGTCCGGGCATCCAGATTTGGGTTTTCCATGGTTTCCCCAAATCACTCCAGGCGAATGCCGGGATGCTTCCTTCAAAAGGCCATGGCCGAATTCCTTCCCATTCCTTGCCCCCATCCTTTCCCGTCTCTAAAGACCACGTTGTTAAAAAGGGACGTTAAACTGTTACAAAAAAAAAAAAAAAAAAAAAATCTCACGCCCCACTGATACACATCACCGAGCCACGAAGTTATGAAGAAAGTGATGACAGACTTTTTGTAGTAAAATAAAACTGTGCGATGTACTAGCATAAGCTGAGATCGATAAAACGTATGAGTTACGAGTTGATCAGTAAAATAATGTGTTTAAAAAGTGGTTCAATACAAAACCACTATTTGTAACTGTGTAAACGAGGTAAACCTTTTAAAGGAAACAAAACGATAAGTAGATTTCCTCACAGGAGGGAGAAAAATACAAATAGTATAAAGTGAACCTACGTTTGTCATTCTGAAAAATGGAGTCCGTGATGTGGCGCGAAAGACGATAAAACAAGGTAACAAAACTTAATTGTAGTTATATTAAAGGTCAGCTGTGGATAGATGAAAAAATAAATACCTTCACTGAACCCGGTGCTGCAGACTCTCATAAGTTTCTCGGGAAAAAATCGGTCAGTGAACAATCTTCATACTTGACGGGTAACTGCTGGTAAATGGTGTTCCCATATCAGACTAAGCCAGCACAAGAAGTTAACAGACGGCGAGATGGTCAAGACTTTTTCTGCGATGCTATCATAGTGCAGCGACTCTAGCTTCGGAAGCTCGGGCCTGCGGTGAAGCTGTGGGGGCACCAAGTTCGGAAAAGTTCTTACAGCCTGACACTATCTCGTTAACATCAAAAAGAAGAGGACTCAGCAGGTAGCACTAAGCTCCCTACACGGACTGCCACTCTGGGAGGTGGTATGACCCTCTCGGTAGGTAAGCCACTAGTAACAATCTCCTACGTATTCCTCACTCGTAGTAGCAGTATCTTAGACAGCAAAAATTATTTATTACCTTAATTGTCCCATTCTTTTTCATGGGACTTTTTATCCTCTGCCTGTACGTCATCTTTTCGATCAATCCATCTCCAGATGGGATCATCTAAAGGGGTATATATAGACTGTAACGGAATGACGAAAATGGGTCATTCCGTACATTTTTATATTTACCATATAAAAAGTATAATAAAAGAAGTAACTCTGGGACAGCCTTCCCAGTATGTGCAGCGAACCACCCAAAATCATCAGTTGCCAGGAAGTTGCCAGTCTCGCCTTGTGTCGATATAACGGGTTCACCCAGGCAGAAGACCGCCAACTTAGGGAATTCTCCTGCCTCGGGTGAATGGACTATCGCTGACTGTACTTTGTGAACGGGCTCTGCCGAATCGGGCCGAGATAACGCGCTATTCCCGAAGTCGATATGGCCAATGGTTTGATCTACAGAAGGTGGAGCCTATAGCAGGAACCAATCAACAGCGGATAATTCTCCGCGCATTTCTAGTTCCTGTGAATTTCTATCTATGTTAAAATTGCGCTCTGGCATGGGGCGTGGCTACCACGAGCGGCGGGGAGGAACGTTTACGGAGGACGCGAAAGAAGGACTTCACGTCCAGCCTTGAGAGTGGAAGGTTGTTCCTGGAATCGGACCCTGAGGTTAGAATGGCGTACTTCGTGTTAAACCGTCAAAGTTAAGCCGCGTTCCCACGATGTCTTGTAACGAAGGCGGGACGGGACCTCATTAGCGGAAGTGTAGGGACGAGCGCGCGCCGTGGGTTAGCCCTCGCTTACCTCGCCGCCACCTCCCCACCACGTTGCCTAGTGTCGTTTGGTACAGAGCACTTTTTGCAGCAACAGAAGGGATGCGCACCGCTGCTGCAAACCGATGGCAACAGCGCTCCACTACGCACGCCTGTGATGTTTACCGACACAGAGTGTGTAGCTGCGTCTCGTCCCCGCTAGCACAGGCGGCCCTGTTCCCATGGCGTGTGGTTGAGTATTTGTCCCATCCCGCCCCGTCCTGCCTTCGTTACAAGAGGTCGTGGGAACGTGGCTTTAGGAGTGTGTGCTGGTTTGGCATCAAATCCTGCAAGGGTTCGAAAAGACGGACTGCGGCAGTGAGCTGTACGTTGCCTGCAGGACGTACTGCCCTTTCCGCTGTAGCTAATACGCTATAGCATTTTCGCCGTCGACGGACGCCTCTCGCCATAACGGTAATTACTCACCGAACAGTACAGAGTGATACTTGCCTACAGTCATTGAGTACACCCCTGTAAATGACCCTTTCAAAGGTAACTTTGAGTGATTAGGAGTTCTCGCCTCCGGCAGATAATGAGGTAGTGTCAATGCCACGAGATAATTTTAATTTGCATCTCGGCAGGATAAACAGGCTTAGCGAGCTTCGAAATCACCACGTTTGGCGGATAATTTCAAATTTTCCTGGCGCCCGACCACTTGCAATTAAATATAATTCATGTTAATATTGTTTTTATGTTGTTTAGATTGGTTCCCGATTGTTTTGAAGGGAATCTTTCATTAAAGTCAAATGTGGAGCGTCTGTTATCCTAATGACAATTTAATGATGTTGCATTTGTTTTGCAATCATGTGTTTAATTACTAAGGCCTTAATTATGTTGCTTATTTGCAAACCTTGGAGATTGTAAGGCGAGGCTTTGCTTGATTCCTTTTTATGATTGAATGTGTTAGTATTAAAGGTAAATGAGCCTCTGTCTGTACGCCTGTGCGAGTACAAAATAAATAATCAGTAAAGTGTTTTCTTTTAATGATCAAAAAAGGAGTAAGAAAGTTTTCACCCTTTCCACTCTCACTACCAAATACCCACTACAAGACTTCGACGCATGTATTAAGTCACGTCCCGTTCCTGTGACAGCTTAGAGAAGGGGTTCCCGAAGATTTTCGTTCCACATCCCCCTTGTGTCGAAAGAATAAATCTCAGCCCACCCCCCCCGGTAAAACAATGTTATTATTAACAAGGTAAATGATTACTTTTCAGAAGTAACAATGACATCTCCGACGAAACCCACTAAGTATGTGATCTTAGCCAATTGTAAATGAAAACACCGTCTATTAGCAACTGGTTTTATTGATATAGGCTCAAACGCTTTTCGCCCTTGTGGAATGGGGCATCGTCAGTGACTGTGGATAGATATACATGTTGGTGTTAACAAAATTACAATATTAATATACATAACTAACTAATAATAAACTACATTCTACTTACGACTTATGGTTGAGGCAGTTACATGGTGGTCAGGAATAGCTCCATTTGCACTTTTTTGTGACGTGAACTGTAGTTATGGTTCCACATAACTATGAGAATAGCTATTGTTACCCTGTTTATGGAGGTAACCCTACCACTGTTTCTAAATCTATTGATATTGACACTTTTTTGTGTGACGAACAGCAAAACCTTGTTGTTTATATTCGTTTACAGTGATGCTAACTTAACCTAACCTAATCTAACCTAACCTAACCTAACCTAACCTAACATTAGGTTGGCATCACTGTAAACGAATATAAACAACAAGGTTTTGCTGTTCGTCAGACAAAAAAGTCTCAATATCAATAGATTTAGAAACAGTGGTAGGGTTACCTCCATAAAACAGGGTAACAATAGCTATTCTCATAGTTATGTGGAACCATAACTACAGTTCTCGTCACAAAAAAATGTAAATGGAGCTATTCCTGACCACCATGTAACTGCCTCAACCGTAAGTCGTAAGTAAAATGTAGTTTATTATTAGTTAGTTATGTATATTAATATTGTAATTTTGTTAACACCAACATGTATATATATCCACAGTCACTGACGATGCCCCACTCCACAAGGGCGAAACGCATCTGAGCCTATATCAATAAAACCAATTGCTAATAGACGGTGTTTTCATTTACAATTGTGTAACAAGCAACTGCGGAAGGATGGCCAATATACCATATATGTGATCTTAGAATAAAGGTTTTCAATTTTAAGACGCGGCGATGGAGACATAGTACTTGCGACAGTGTAGGACTTGGGTACCGTCCATACGAAGCTACCTCGCACCCCGTACTTCTCCAGAAATGTCTTCACGCCCTCCAGTTTTGGAACCTCTAAAGTACAGTTTTCACTAACTCTTAATGTATGTGCGGAGGCGACAAAGCGGTAGCAAGAAGACCATGTTTGGAGGAGCAGGGTTTGAGGGCTTCCCCAGTAACAAAATTAGCCAACTTAAACTACTTATGTGCCGTATGAAATCCATATGGCAAGGAATCGCTTTTGTTTTCTATTCTACCAGGAAAAAGGTACTGTTCCCATCTGTTTGTGAAACGTGTAACCTATGTTCCGTGTGTATGAGAAGTGTATCTTTGTTTGTAAAATATGTAGTTTATGAGACCATCCCAGCTTTCGCCTAAGAGAATCTTTGAGCTTAATATCGATATTAAGCTGCTTTATTCCGTATCAGCATTTAAAAGCATGACATTTTTTAATTATGTGTTTCGGAAATGATATTTTTTAATTTACTGTTACGGGAATGATATTTTTCGCGCACAGATATAACCCTAACTAAACTTTATACTTGTTGATACAAACCTATAACTTTCGCTGGATTACGACAGTACTAACATACAATAATAATTATCTCTACCTGTTAGTATGGTTAATTTTTCACGTAACTTTAGTTTACTATATTCAATATATTATATTAAGTTAAAATGTAAGTGCAACAACAAAAACTAAACTTTCGTACATCAGCATGAAAACCAAACTTAAAGTAATAAATGAAAGAAGGGTAAGTTCTTAGATAACATTTACATTTTTTGTTTCTTCGCGTTAACATTTTGCGCTAGAATAAAAAAATGTAAAGAAAATCTACACACACTCGGGTCCGCGCCGGCGAATCAGGGGGCAGATGATAGTTCTGGGTATATGCTCTGTGTTCCTAATCTTTGGTGGATTGCATGAAATGAAACCCAGAAACTCAGACACACGCTGATATCTTGGCTATTGGTTTATTGTAAAAAATACGCAGTGAGTAGACTGTTTTGAGAAATCGCTTGTCTATTTCAGTCTGCTCTGAATTTCTTTTATCTAGAAGACCAGACAAATATTTTAGAAGCTCCGACTATTTTTGCAGCGTCCCTGATGCCGTGTTTCATTACATTACCGTTGTATTTCCAGAAGCTTTCCAATTTCCTTAGTCGATATTCTCACAGAAGACACATTATTATTATTCGCTTTGTTACATGTCCAAAGGCGATAGCACTAACATGTATTGCAATGGATATGTCAATACAGAATTTTCAACAAAATTGGGCCGGCCTCGGTAGCGTAGGGGCTAGCGTGCTAGCTCCGCGTGCCGAAGGTCGCCGGTTCGAATCCGGCCGCGGGCATGGATGTTAAGTGTTGTGTGTTTGTGTGAATGTCCTGTCCGTCCTGTGGTGTCTATACTTAGGAATCATAAAAAAATTGGGGTCTTCAGTTAGTAGAACTGTATGCCTGGAATCTAAACTCAAGGTCACATAGAATACAGAGACCATGATAATTCCAGAGAAATTGATAAAATGCTCTGTACTCTCTAAATGTCATATTTTCATAAAAATAAAATGCTAGTAATTTCTATCAAACTTTGAAAGGGATTCTACTTGACAGCTGAGTATAAAATTAATTTTCTCCATTGACCTCTGTAATATCATCCGTTACAAGAAAGTGAAAAAGAAGCTGGTATACCATTAATATGTCATATACAATAAGTTTAAAAATTAAGACTACTTGAATATGCAAGTGATACTATAGTTTCAAACTTACTAATATTTAACAAGTTATTTTTAATAACATTATTTTAAACAGAATTGATAGGAATATTCTCCAAATTTCAGAGGATGGTTTCATACCATATTAAAGAGAAGTATTCTTAATTTATTCTTTTATGTTCTGCTAGAATTTGTCCGCGACTTTATCGCATCGATTACTAATATGCGGACCGGTTTCTTAAATTATTTGGGTACAGACAAAAAAACTTCTGCTACATACTTGACTTCGTTCGTCTCGTGTTTCTTTCGCTTATTATATTCGCATTACAGACTAATATAGTCTTTGATTTCGTTCGCCTTATGTTTATTTTCCCGTTGTGTTCGCTTTATAGACTGATACAGTATTTGATTTCGTTCGTGTTCTATTTATTTTCTCGTTTTGCTCATATTCCAGACTAATATAGTCTCTGACTTTGTTCTTCTTTTGTTTGTTTTATATCTGTACTAGTATTCGTGTTAGATTCCCAAAGGAACTATTCGTATTCCGGGATTAAAAGCATCCTATGTGCGAGTGCAGAGTATATTCTGACTTAGTACCAAATTTCATTAAAGTGAGTTTAACGTATTCGGTTCAAAAAAGAAACAAACGCGGTACTTAAAATTGCGCAAAAGCATCCTATGTGATGATTCAGATTGTATTGTAAATCCGAACCAACTTTCGTTAAAATCCGTTGAGCTGTTTGAGTAATAAACATAAATTAAAGCTTTATATCTTTTTTTATATATAAAAGAAAATATTTGGCAGGATAGTGGACAAGAAAGGGGAAAGCAATCAGCAACGCTAATGAAGAACCAATCCCAACAAACGCCAGGACTGATTCCGGGAAGTCCTCCACTCTAACTCAGTTGGCTGCGGCACCGTGATGGTGTCCGGCGCTCACTCGGTGATTTGAGTCCTGGATGCTTGAAGAAATTATCATCATAAAGACATGGCGGGCGGGGTAGGAGAGCTCGTAGTGTACAATTCCTAATCGCCAGATTGTGCACCAAATTTCTGGGTAAAGTCCAAAACCTCTCCGCAGTAGGAATGAAGCGGGGACAGGCGGAATTGTTGATGTTGCTTCGTCGTCGATTGGGGACGTTAAGAGCTTGCTGGTCTACTAAGTGTCTTTCACTTACAAAGCAAACAACACATTGCATACATTACAGAATACAGTAAGACGCACATACACCTCAGTCACCGGGGAAGGCGAGAGGAACCCACTACAGTTAAATTTCATAAGAAATCTCTGCCCTGGAGGAGTAACTCCACCAGTGCTACCAATTTAGCATTTTTATGTCAAAAATTAGTATATTTTCAAGTGATTTAGCATGAAAAAAATTTAATTTAGGGAGTAGCATATTTTTTTAGCATTTTTCCCGATAAGTCAACGATTTTCTTGGAGTGATAAAAATTTAGTATTTTTCATTAATTCAACAAAATAATCTATCGCAACGATTGTTATTAATTATTGTTATCTTTAAGTTGATTGTTTTTTTAACTTTTACAAGCGTAAAGGGATGTAACTAAGAAAATTTAAATAATTCAGTTGTTATAAAACGTTAAACATATATTGCTTATTTCTATTTTTGCTAAAATATACATTTAAGTTTTCCTTCCGATAAACATAGAAGGTAAACTGAATAGACAACGCTTAAAGCAGACTCGCGGTGAGAAAACGAACATCGCATCCCTGCCTGACATTATAAAGTTCTTTAACTTCGCCTTCCAGTTTTGTACTAATTGCAATTACCTCCACAAAGCCGCACAAAATTGATGGAAACTTTTATTTTTATAAAAAAGTTTGTATGGAAAGCTTGATTTAAAAAACGAATAACTATTATTTATTAATTTGAAACATTTCGTGATTTTTTAAGTTTCGTGTAAACCTGAGTTTTTAATACGCTTTCCCCCTTGTTATCTTCTTTTTAAAAAATCTTAGGTTAGGTCGAATATCGTTCTGCTAACTACTACAAAAAATAGATCGTAAACATCAGATCCTCTTCTAACTGCACGAATTTGTGTCTTTAACTATCGTAAGTAAACAAATACAAAATATATAAATTTAAACGAACGCCGCATGTATCACTACTTTGCATTATAATGTTTTCTCTCTGATCTTTGTATTTGTGTGCAGTAACATTCAACAGACAATTCCTTTCCTTTTAACGATGTTAGCGCAAAAAAAAAAAAAAAAAAAAAAAAAAAAAAAAAAAAAAAAAAAATGCAGTTAAGCATTTGAAATTTCCTGGTTAGGCCCATGGAGGAAGGAAATATATGGAGGAGAAACGACGTTAAATGTGTGACGCCGCCTCTAAACTCTCGGCTGATACTGCGCATGCGCGGTGGCGGAAGCGGCCATATTGCGAATCCATACAAGTGCAAAGTTCACATTGTGTTTGATTATTTCATTTTCTAATGTGTATAAGTGTTTTATAATGCCATCTTGTTTTGCATAAGGGACTAAGAATTTATCTATTATTGTTAGTAATTTCATGAGAACCATGTTAGTGACAAAACGTGCATCGCGATGGAAACTACTTCCAGCTATTCCCTATTAAGCTTATGATGTATGGTAACAAGATAACTATTTTTATTCTGGTTTAGGCCGCAATCCAACCTAACCACAAGTGGTAGTAATAAAACTGAAATATCCATTCTGCAGGTCCACCATGTAATTCATTGTGGCTTTGGCAGAATTAATTTTTGTTTTCAGGCCGCATCCCAACCCAATCCCCTAAATTTGGAGACAGTATATCCCGCAAACTAAGAAAGATATCGAAAAATTTTATTCTTTATTTTCGATTTTCTTCTTCGAATTACATAAGAATCCATCATCAAATTTGACTTTTGTGAATTTTTTTTTCTATATTTCAACTCAAGACACCTCACTTTTGAGACAGTATATCTCGATAACTAGGCGAGATAACGAAAATTTTTATTTTTTATTTTTTATTTGTCTTTTAAAATAAGAATCCCATCATCAAATTTGACTTTTACCAATTTTTCTTCTGAATTTCAACCAAAAACATCTCACATTTGAGACGGAATATCTCGAAAACTAAGCAGGAGATCAAAAACATTTATTTTTCATTTTGTATTTGTCTTATCGACTTACATAATAATCCATCAGCAGATTGCGGCGTTACGTTTATCCTAGACTCCCCTTGAGGTTTTTGTACATATACCCCGTGTCTGTACGGATGCGGCCTAGCCCCCCCCCCCCTCTTCACTCCTCCTCCGCGCAGTGTCACTTCAATGCGTGGTGACGGTCTCTTGCGTCGTCTCCATATATTTCTTTCCTCCATGGCTTAGGCCGACATTACATTGTAAAAGATCTTTGTCAAAGATCTTTGATAAAAGATTTTTATAAAATATTTTACCGTGTAATGCAAAATATTTTATAAAAGATTTTTTTTTTTGTAAAATATAATACCTTGGCATTACATTTTATAAAAGATTTCGATATAAACAAAGAAAATGGCGCAAGCAAAGTTACCGAAGTTTGTTACGACTGCCGAATCGTTGAAAATTGATTTCTGAGTATAAACATAGAAAATGTACAATCAGAAATAAATATACTATAAGAATAGGAATAAAAAGGCGGACAGTTAGGCAAAGATTGCTAAGTTCATTAGTTCTATGAAAGAAGGTTTTGCTGTCGATGACATGAAAAAGAAAATTAATAGATTAAGAAGTTAGTATTTGACAGTTTTCTGGAATAGTAGATGAGCAATGCAGGTGCCATACTACAGAATTGTGTAGATCCGCCACCAGCAATTGAGTGAAACCCATTGCACATACACAGTAAAAATAGACACCCAATAGTATATATCGTTAAATTTGGGGGAAATAATTCTGATATGGAAAATTTTTAACAAAATATGGTGGTTAGAATTTATTGGATCTAAGCCGTAGCTTCGACCATAATTTTTATTACATGTCACGACTTCACATTGCAAGCTCTTTCACTAAAAATGGATGAATTTCTTTCATATCAAGTCTCGCAATCCACGATTTAACCAGAATACGTTTACACCTCTTATTTTTCTTCAATAAAACACATATTGTGACAGCTGAACGTACTACGGCTGCACAAGCATACAAGTTGACTTCATACATTTAAATGTAAACAAAGAAAATGGCGCAAGCAAAGTTACAGAAGTTTGTTAGGACTGCCGAATCGTTTAAAAATTTTATGTAGTCAATGGATCTGATAAAATATCTTTTATAAAATAAATATGATAAAATCTGTTATAAAAGATCTTTGGCAAAGCAGCGCTGCGGTGGCAGCCATTGTAACTAACACTTCAGTGTACCGAGCCATTCAGTTGACGTCCAGTCTGCAGGTTAAATCCGTTTTGTTAAAGTGGACAAAGGGCGAGCTGAGTTGGTAACAACGTTTTAGGTAGCGGTGGAAACAAAAAGTCTGAAAGGTTACGTGTTTAAGAGTCGATATTGGAGACCGTTAAAATTTATTCCAGCCGGTTTGCGCGTTTTCCGTGTGCTCTAGTCGAAGCCACTGGAGCGCGACGGTAGTAAAATTATCATAAAGGAGTAACGTCGTTAACAGCTTGTTTATGCAGCACAGCCTGGCCGTAATGAGTTGTGGTTAGCTCGGCGATAATGCGATACGGCTTCCAACGCTCAGCGAGCGACATCATATTTCGGTAGCTATCGACTGCGACGGCTCAACACAAAGTCGATATTACACATTCGGCGCTGTGAACGGATGCACTGACTCAATGTTACTGCTTCCGAATCTACATATTAACACACATATATAGGATGGCCGTTCAAATTTATAACCAAATTTGAATTTAGCGCCCAATAAAAGGAGTTGGTAGAACTGCCGGATGCTAATAACATTTCAGTCGTTACGCAACTACCATGCAGTGTTAACTGTTTGAAAAATGTGGCTGTAACATTTAGAGACTGGAACAATGAAGCAGTAATATGTTTATTATAAAAGAAATCCACTAACTTAAAATAAAATTCTATAAACCACGGCAACTGCGTCACTGCTGTATAGATCATGTGAGGTAACAAGATTTTGAACTGGTTTCGTTCTGTTGGGTTGCTAACACTGTATGTCAGTGTTAGTGTCACTGTCCGAGGATCCCGCATGGTTGTTCCGTCGAATGTCCGGACGAGAGGGACAAAAATTGGGCGTGAACGGAAGTTGGCACTACCGGAGCGTCAAATCACAATTGTGCTTTGAGTTTTAGCCGAACTGGAGAAAATTATAAAAGCAAGGAGTACTGATTTTTGGAAAAGGACTAAGTACGAAGTGCAGAGTAATAAAAAATTAAGCAGCTTCTCAATAATGTGTGATTGTGACTTCCTGTAAGTAGTTAGTACAGCGAAAACTCAAGATGTTGCCTCTACTTGAAGTCCGGTGACATTATCCAAGTTACTTCCCTTCAAAACGTATATATATGTATAGCAAGAAGAGAGGAGGAACGTGCATGTTGTGCAATTTTACGGTGTGCTAATGCAATATCCAACAACCGATCATTAAAATAATATAAAAAAACGGAATTAACTTTACAACATGAGACATAGATGATTAAACCACACATATGTGAAATGAGGTTTACAGAAGATGTCAAGCGTACCCCACAACTGACCGTCTAAAGAATGAACAGATTCACAAAGAAGTAAATAGAGATCTGTTCAGAATATAACAGAACTTTTTAAATTACTGGTAGCCGTGCGGTTGGTAGTAATTCCTTTTTCTCCTGTACCGAGTAATCTGTATTTTTCGAATTTTTGTTATCTCCTACGTATAATTAACCTGCAAGCGGCCATTTCAGCGGGATGGGATTTTCACTGCTGGAAAGCTTAATGTCTTATTTAAAATCGACGGTATTTCGTACTGTACATGAATGAAGCACTAAACGACAGTCTGCTTGTAAACCGTAAACTGAACAGATATGCGCCAAAATTCATACAACAACAAAGATAAAAATTCAACTCTATGGATTTATATTGTTGTTGACTACATACATTTGGTTATTTAGTGACATGGTACTCGTGACGCCATTTTTTTTATCTCCTGCGACATTAGAAGCCTCTCAGAAACATTTGGTGAATGCCCCTACGACCTACATAATCGTTGGTTGACCTGTATTGACATTCGGAACAAAGCTGAGGATCGTATCAAATCATAGCCAGCCGGCCATTCCAATTTATAGCTTTGAATTAATTATTTATTATTTTTTGTGATGGAGTTTGTGACAAGTCTTCTACTCGCCAATCACTGCAATACGATAATTTTTGCTTTAAACCGTTAACTGTTTGAATAACTTCCCTCACTCCGTTATGGAAAGTGTGCTTGTTTAAAAAACAAAAATACACGCTTTTGTAGCAATGTGAACTAAAAGGTTAAAAATAATCTTTAAACATAAAAAATTTGGTCAACAGCGCTAGGATGTCTCACAATTCACTATAACTTTTATAATAAGCTTAAAATAGGAATAATGTAACTGATTAAAAAGTTAACTTTAATGTAAAAAGAAGCGTGGGGTGCTAGATATCAATATTCTCAATTTTTTTTTTATCACTAGCTGTCATAAAGGTTGAGTCATTATGTACAAGTGGAGGGCACCCCACGCTTTTTTTTTTTACATGAAAGCTAACTTTTTAAACAGTGACCTTGCCCCCAAAAACCTCCATGCCATGACCATTTTGCCCGGCTTTCCCTTACGTGTATTAGTGCTGAAAAGATATATTTGTTTTCTTCAGAAATCTATCAAAATGAGCAATTCGGACACTATTTTCGAAGCAATAAACGATACTCCTACAAGTACATCGAGGAAGAAAAATCAACAACGAATGTGTTCTTTTCTTAAAATTTGGAGAGAAAGTTAATCGTTTATTAAAACCAGACCCAAATAATAAATATAAAACATACTGGACACTGTGCCAAACACAATTTAGCATATGTCATGGTAGCAAAAATGTTACACAAAAAAACCTTATGTAATTATCATATGATAAAAGAAAGAAGTGTCAGTTTAACAACGTCACTGAAAATATTTTTAAACACCTATTAAATAAGCACCCAAGAAGAAAAAGTGAAAGCTGTCATTTGGTTAAGCACACCTTGTGATTCAGATCACTCGATTGCGAATCAAAACTCGATTTTAATTTGTATGACGATTCCAAAATTGCCGAGAAACAAAGATTAGTGGGATTGCACGTATTGTTTTAGGTTCGGCATCAAATCGAGAAGCGCTCCAAGCTCTTTAAAATGATACATTTTATGATGTTCCTACAGGTGCCTCCAGTCATGGCGGGACAAAAAGTTTTCACTGATGATAAGATTTTAAAGCCCAACATCAAATTTAAAAACTTGAGTACTTAATTTTTACACGAATGGAACTGCATGAGCCATATATAAATATTTAGTAACACGATTGAAAGAGCGCAATATTAGTAAACATTTTACAAGTTACTTTGCAGACAACGCTAATATAAACTTTCAGTTTTCCAGTAACTGCACGAAGATATTTCAAAATTTTATCAGTCAGGTGTCCTCTGCTCTGGGTTTAAGTAAATTTGACTTAGATAATTTATCCTAAAGCTGCATAGTCAGTTCTCATACTATGCAAAACGAGTTCAGTTTATTAATACTGTTATGAAACACGTGAGGCTGAATTTTGTCCAGTTCTGCGACGTAACAACGCGATGGTTGTCACTTCTCCCTGCTGCTGAACGTGCCACGAAATCATTAGACATCCTAAAAGATTACATCTATGGCAGAAAACGAATTACGCACTAAGCTCTGGATATTTTTAAATTCCGAAGTAACAGAACTTTATCTGCCTTTCTCTCAAAACTCACTGAAGGTCCTACAAGATGCCGTATTGAGCTTTGAAGAAAACAACGCAGATACGATACAATGCTCCAAGTCAAAAACTAATTGTAGTAGAAAATTGAAGATTAATTTGTAGGCTTTACGTGCGTAAATTTATTCAAAAAGTTGCATGATGATACAATTTCAAAAATAAAATAAAGGTTGTTGTTAGTGGTACAGAAATGTTTAAAGTTACATACAGGCCAAATACGAATTCAATGAAACTAATATAGTTTTTCCCAAATCACTACAAGCGAATGCAGGAATGGTTCCTGTAAGAGGCCATGGCTGAATTCCTACCCATCCCTTGCCCCTAGTCCTTTCCCGCCTTTAAAGACTTGACTTCGACGAGGAACAAAGACAGAAGCAAAATATATATATATATATATATTAAAAAAATAAAACAAATCCCATTTACTCAAGCCACTTTTTCTGCAAGATGATTTTTTTTTAATTATGAAAAAAAAAGCTACAGAAATGGCACAATATATTTCACAATCATCAATTTGCAAAACTTCATGGCATCAATAGCGGTTTAAAACACGGAAGCTGAATAGATATTTTCCCACGTCAATATAATTTGATTTGAGAGACGAAACCGATTATCACTCGAGAATGTCGAAGCAGAGATACAAATTAAAACCAACTTCAGTTTGTCTGTAGCGAATTTTATAAATACGTTATAAAGAAACAAAGCTGTGCTAAAAGCAGTAAAATCTAACAATTTATATATAAAAAAAAAACAAATGCTTTCTACTTATTAACTGCATAAACAATTACTCAAAATCCAACTACTAAATACACTTTTTTCCATAATATTTAGTCATTTATCGTAGTCAACATGTCTGACTATTACTATAATGTTTAGTACGGCAATCATGAGTTCGTATCACATGATAGATACCTATAGAAATTATCTCTGTCCTACCTAAATTATTAAAATAAACGTAAAAAAAAACCTATTTTTTTTGGCTGTCCTGATTTGTAAACCTAAATCCCGATTTTTTTTATACCTTTTGTCCCGATTTTTAATAAACCGGACCTGGCAGCACTAGGTACCACAACAGCATGTAAATATTTATTTCCGTCATTCAATTATCTCAGTATGTAATTTACGATAGTCTGACAAGAGAAAACAATACAAAATGGTTTCCAGACTCGATGGGGAAAAAGGCTATGTGCCACGCGGGGTGGAGGGGGTGGATAGGGAGAAAAGCCACGTCGGGCTACGTGGGGGGAGGGGGGTTGACAGGAGGCCAAAATGGAGCTACCTGGTTTATGAACGCTCCCTAATCTGCAAGGAACAAACAGAATCAATCCTTGCGCATCAGACATAGGCCACGGCCACTTTGCCCGGTTTGGCGCCGTTACAGAAACGTCATTTTATCTTAACAATGCGAAGAAACAATCATGATCACGAAGTCAGGTACTTAAAGCAAAAAGATCACTCTTGCAAAACAATTTTGTTCAGGAGTAGTAAGGCATCCGATTTCTTAGTAATAAATTCGTAAACTGACCACTTACCAAACATCAGGCTCATCAAAAACCATAAATATTCTAATAACTTCCAGAGATGATACTCTAGCCAGATCGGGCTTCTCAAGGTAACTGAAGGCATTAAGTTGCACTAGTTACTCCAGCGCAATTGCACCATCCCTTGACCCCAAAAACACTCATGGCCACTTGGCCGGCTATCCCCTACAGGTCAAGCTAATATAAAGCGTGTAAAAAGGAAACTGTTTCACCTGATTACAGTATTTAAGTAATGGTAACTAAATCCTCATCCGGTACACGCCAGTGTGGCTCAGTGCCCTGAGGCGCCACACACTGGATCAGGGAGGTGCAACGGGACCGGGCACGATTCCAGGCCCTCGCGTACCGCCCGTGCTGACTGCGGAAGTTATGCGGTTTTCCGCAGCCATCAATGCAACTGCCGGTACGATTCCCAAGTTCCCCCTCATAAACTACACATCTCACAAACAAAAAATACACACGCATACAGATGGCAATACTTCACTTCCCCCATTAGTACGCCGTATGACCTGGCAGTAGGTATAACATGCTAGGCGTCAGCAAGGACATGTGGCTATAAAAATAAAGCTCTAAACTTGTCTATGCCAACGATGAGTAAAATCGCCAAAGGCAGCCGACACCAGACGTTGGGGAAAGATGGTATAGAAGAACTAAAACCTCGTCCTGCTAACCAGATTTCAGTTTACCGTGGTTTCTTTAAATCACTCTAGGCCAAGGGTCGATAGCAATTTTCCAGGGGTCGATAAATACACGGGGGTCGAAAGGGGGTCGATTTATGAATCGAGAATTAATTAAACTGTCTATGGAAAAATAGGAATGTTCCTATAAAAATCAGGTCAGTAAATATAATTAAAGTTCATCCTCTCAATTCCCGTCTCTTTGCGAAATTATGTGAAGTAAATGATGAAGCTTTCAACCAATAACATTTGCACACTAAGGTAAGGTGGTTGTCAAGAGGTTTGCAGACGCTCGTCTGAAGAGTTTCTTAGGAAGGTGGATCCATCGCTAAATGACAGTGCAAGAACCATCTTTTCTGTTTGGCAGACCTTTATTCGAAATTTATTCCGTCTATCCATAATTTTCTTATTATTTTTTTGAGATTACGATAACAATTGAAAATGTCTCCTTTTCCTGTTAATGTTATTGGCTGGATTTTGTAACTTATGGAAACTGTAAATTTTTTTCGTTGTGTTGTTATGCAGGTCTCCTTATTGCTTTGTATTACAAATGTCAAAAATGATTTAATGTTTTTATTGAATACTTAATCTGGGGGTCAATAAGAAGGTAAATATCCTATGACGGGGTCGACGGGATAAAAAGTTTGGGGACACCTGCTCTAGGCGAATGCCGGTATGGTTCCTTTAAAAGGCCATTGTCGAATTTCTTCCTATCCCTTGTCCCCAGTCCTGTCCCCGCCGCGGCTCAGGCATAAAGCCATAGGGCAAAAAAATTAACCTCGCTGTTTTGAGTTCCATACATGTGCACACTGACATTTTGAGAGTAAATATCAGAAGCCGTTTTTTGCTAATAAATCGTATTCTGTATTAACATTTATTAATGGAAACCTCAATGACTGTGTATTTATTGTCTGTTTGTGTTGTTACAACACGAGATTATACTGCTGTTTCTATACAGCGTTCAACAGAAAAATAATAAAAACACTACTATTCAGTGTCCTGTGTTTACACCACACTCATATGCGTCAATTTACTCTGAAAGCGAAATAACATCAAAAAGCAATAACACTGGCTAGCAGGAACACAGCCTTCCGGGAAGTATGCTCTTTTCTCGATTTCCGTGAATTGTCTTTCATCGACAATTCGCAGAATGGACAGGCAATAACATCCGGTTATTGGGTAAACTGAATGAAAATATTTGGCTGAGAAATTCTGTGTAAACTTTATATGAGCGTAGCCCCTAGCAAAGTTAGCCGTGTGTACATTACGCGTGGGTGCTCTGGGGCTCGGATTCCATATTAAACTAAAAGGGCCAGCCATGAGAGAGGCGGAATACGCCGCAAATTGAAACCATGTCACCTGGACATTAACAACACGCCAACTTACTTACCAAAGTGTTAAAAACTTGCTTGCGCTGCGCCCGAACATTGCGTGTAATGAGTCTTCTGAAGGTCATCCAATTTGACGCACGGTTTCCGAAGCTTCGCCATGTTACGCCACGTCGCGTCGTTTGGTGTTGAATCGATCGCGAAAATGCCTGTGTGTCATAACGCGTTGCATGTTTTAGTTGGCTGGCTGCGTGACACAACGTGTCAGCAGAAAGATAAAAAAAACACACACGTGACCAGGAGATTAGCTTTCATGGCTGAAATAATAGCAAACAGGATCAGTAGGAAGACTGGAAGATTCACAGAAATGTTACAACAACAAATTATAGCCTATGTCAAATAACAAGATATTTCCTAGGCAATATCCATTTAGAAAAGACTTCTACAGTGCAGGAAATTTAAACTATAATGAAGAAGTAAATTCTTAGTGACAAGAATAAATGCTTAGTAGGTGAAGATCAGTTTGGGTTCAGGAAAAACCGTGGTACAAGAGAATTAATTTCTCACTCTAATATTAATACTTGAAGGGCAGATAAAGAAAAACAAAGATACTTTTATGGTGTTTGTTGATTTAGCAAAAGCTTTTGACAATGTTAGGTGGGGCAAGATGTTCAAAATTTTAAATAAGTTGGGTCTAAAATATCGAGATGGAAGAATACTTTATAGTCTACATAAGAATCAAGTGGGTATAATAAAAATAGAGAATCATGAGATACATGCGTCAGTTAAAAAGGATGTGAGACAAGGTTGTAGTCTATCCCTATTAAGATTCATCTTGTAAGTAGAAGAAGGAATAAAGGAAGTGAAAGAAAGATTTAATTGTGGAATATGTCTTCAAGGAGAAAAAAATCAGTATGCTGCGATTTCCTGACGACATTGTCCCATTGGCACAATAGGCTGAGGATACTGAATGGCATGAACCAAATACTGAAGGAAGAGTTTGTACTAAATATAAACTAAAGCAAGACAAAAGTGATGAAATGTAATAGAAAGTACAGCAACAAAAATAGACTAAATATAAAAACAGGATCGGATGTAATACGAGAAGTAACTGAATTCTGTTACTTAGGAAGTACAACTACAACTGATGAACGAAGCAAGAATGACGTAAAAAGCAGAATAACTCAAGCGAAAAGAGCCTTCATGAAAAATAGAAATCTTTTGGTATCAAATATTGATCTAGAATTCAAAAAGAAGTTTTAAAAACACCACGCGTGGAATACAGCACTTAATGGTAGCGAAGCGTGGACTTTTAGGAATACCAGAAAGAAAGAAAATTGAAGCATTTGGAATGTTGTGCAATAGATGTTGAAAATTAAATGGACAGACAAAGAACGAAATGAACGAGTTCTGGAGATGATGGGTGAGAAGAGAAGGTTGTGGAAGAGTCTTAAAGAAAGAAGAGACAATCTGGTTGTCACATTTTAACATATGCGGGTTTGTTTAATTTTGTTAGTTGAGGGAATAATCGAAGGAAATAACTGTAGAGGTAAACAAAGATTAGAAAATATGAAGGAAATAACTTAAGATGTAGATTGTAAGAGATATGTAGAGATGAAGAGGTTAGCGCAAGATAGGAAGGAATGGTAGATTGGATCAAACCAGTTGAAAGACTGATTGCAAAAAAAAAGACCACATTCGAAATATAGAAATGTGTTGAAGAGCGAGTGTATTAAAATCCTAAGTAACTACTGAATAAATTAATGAGTCACAAAAATCGTAGGGCCAGCGCTTAGGTCTTGTGTCATGTTACTATGCAAAATTCACGCTTTCCACGTCAGAAATTCATATAGGTATTCTTTTTGGTAATGCTATTTCATCACCGTTAATAAACAGTGAGTTACGGGCAAAGTTTTGTAACAACACAAAAAGTACACTGTAGGTTCACTGTAATAATAATATTAATTTATTCAAACAAACAATTTTAGGCGAAATTGCTTGGTACGGAATATGATTAAAATAAATAATTCATAATGTAGACGTAATTACAACAAAGAATAATCAACAAGTAACTCATAACTTTATTTAAATAGAGTGTAATGAATTTTGGAACAGTGGTTTGGAGTGTATGACATTAAATAACCAGCATAGCGAATGAAACTTAAAGGAAATTCCGGGAAGCAAGGCCGGTTGCAAAATATTTAGACGAACAGTGTGGACAAATGATTTGTTAGTGTCATACCCACGAGGACAATATGTTGATTTAGGACTTAGAAAGAACTTTTTAAAACTCCATGTG